>JAWKAU010000620.1:0-50000 GCA_033398695.1 Orobanche coerulescens
CTTAGCAACTAAGGAATCAAACAAGATCACATGATCTTGAAATGAAAAACAAAACAACAAGATAAAATACAAGGGAATCAAATCAAAGGGAGGGAGAATCACACAACAAAATGAATATAAGACACCCCACATAACATGCAAGTCTAATCATGACATGTGAGGGGAGGAAAAACAACAAAAATAAAAAAAATCAGCAATATTGGCATTTGCTGGTCTGTCGGACACGGCCCGTGCCGATCAGCACGGCCGCGGTGGCATGTGCGGGCGCACATGTTCGGCAGGACTCGACCGTGTCGCCTGGTGATACGAATTACGTATGTAAATGGATGTAAACTCGTATGGAATGCAGCGGAAATATAATTGATCCTCACAACACTCGAATATGTGTAACACTCGTAAGATATAACCGAAAGTAGGGCAATTCGGCTTACGTAAACAAGAACAATATGAATGATTTATCAAACTAGACCTATAGTTTGATAAGATAATCTTTCCTTAAGACCTATTGAGAATCGATTCGATTAAAACTCGAAAACGCATCGAATTATAACCAAGGTTTTGATGAAAGCATTCACCAAGAAAACACAAGTGTATTCTTATTTCTTCAACATACAATATCCATAATCAAAGCATCAACAAGACTACTTATAGCATGGTAGTCTTCTTAGCAACTAAGGAATCAAACAAGATCACATGATCTTGAAATGAAAAACAAAACAACAAGATAAAATACAAGGGAATCAAATCAAAGGGAGGGGGAATCACACAACAAAATGAATATAAGACACCCCACATAACATGCAAGTCTAATCATGACATGTGAGGGGAGGAAAAACAACAAAAAATAAAAAAAATCAGCAATATTGGCATTTCTTTGATGCTGCCGGACACGGCCCGTGCCGATCGGCACGGCCGCGGCGGCATGTGCGGGCGCACATGTTCGGCAGGACTCGACCGTGTCGCCTGGTGATACGAATTACGTATGAAAATGGATGTAAACTCGTATGGAATGCAGCGGAAATATAATTGATCCTCACAACACTCGAATATGTGTAACACTCGTAAGATATAACCGAAAGTAGGACAATTCGGCTTACGTAAACAAGAACAATATGAATGATTTATCAAACTAGACCTATAGTTTGATAAGATAATCTTTCCTCAAGACCTATTGAGAATCGATTCGATTAAAACTCGAAAACGCGTCGAATTATAATCAAGGTTTCGATGAAAAGCATTCACCAAGAAAACACAAGTGTATTCTTATTTCTTCAACATACAATATCCATAATGAAAGCATCAACAAGACTACTTATAGCATGGTAGTCTTCTTAGCAACTAAGGAATCAAACAAGATCATATGATCTTGAAATGAAAAACAAAACAACAAGATAAAATACAAGGGAATCAAATCAAAGGGAGGGGGAATCACACAACAAAATGAATATAAGACACCCCACATAACATGCAAGTCTAATCATGACATGTGAGGGGAGGAAAAACAACAAAAATAAAAAAAATCAGCAATATTGGCATTTGCTTTGATGCAGACACGGCCGTGCCGTCAAGACGGCCGCGGTGGCATGTGCGGGCGCACATGTTCGGCAGGACTCGACCGTGTCGCCTGGTGATACGAATTACGTATGTAAATGGATGTAAACTCGTATGGAATGCAGCGGAAATATAATTGATCCTCACAACACTCGAATATGTGTAACACTCGTAAGATATAACCGAAAGTAGGGCAATTCGGCTTACGTAAACAAGAACAATATGAATGATTTATCAAACTAGACCTATAGTTTGATAAGATAATCTTTCCTTAAGACCTATTGAGAATCGATTCGATTAAAACTCGAAAACGCATCGAATTATAACCAAGGTTTTGATGAAAAGCATTCACCAAGAAAACACAAGTGTATTCTTATTTCTTCAACATACAATATCCATAATGAAAGCATCAACAAGACTACTTATAGCATGGTAGTCTTCTTAGCAACTAAGGAATCAAACAAGATCACATGATCTTGAAATGAAAAACAAAACAACAAGATAAAATACAAGGGAATCAAATCAAAGGGAGGGGGAATCACACAACAAAATGAATATAAGACACCCCACATAACATGCAAGTCTAATCATGACATGTGAGGGGAGGAAAAACAACAAAAAATAAAAAAAAAAAAATCAGCAATATTGGCATTTGCTGGTCTGTCGGACACGGCCCGTGCCGATCGACACGGCCGCGGCGGCATGTGCGGGCGCACATGTTCGGCAGGACTCGACCGTGTCGCCTGGTGATACGAATTACGTATGAAAATGGATGTAAACTCGTATGGAATGCAGCGGAAATATAATTGATCCTCACAACACTCGAATATGTGTAACACTCGTAAGATATAACCGAAAGTAGGGCAATTCGGCTTACGTAAACAAGAACAATATGAATGATTTATCAAACTAGACCTATAGTTTGATAAGATAATCTTTCCTCAAGACCTATTGAGAATCGATTCGATTAAAACTCGAAAACGCGTCGAATTATAATCAAGGTTTCGATGAAAAGCATTCACCAAGAAAACACAAGTGTATTCTTATTTCTTCAACATACAATATCCATAATGAAAGCATCAACAAGACTACTTATAGCATGGTAGTCTTCTTAGCAACTAAGGAATCAAACAAGATCACATGATCTTGAAATGAAAAACAAAACAACAAGATAAAATACAAGGGAATCAAATCAAAGGGAGGGGGAATCGCACAACAAAATGAATATAAGACACCCCACATAACATGCAAGTCAAATCATGACATTTGAGGGGAGGAAAAACAACAAAAAATAAAAAAAATCAGCAATATTGGCATTTGCTGGTCTGTCGGACACGGCCCGTGCCGATCGGCACGGCCGCGGCGGCATGTGCGGGCGCACATGTTCGGCAGGACTCGACCGTGTCGCCTGGTGATACGAATTACGTATGTAAATGGATGTAAACTCGTATGGAATGCAGCGGAAATATAATTGATCCTCACAACACTCGAATATGTGTAACACTCGTAAGATATAACCGAAAGTATGGCAATTCGGCTTACGTAAACAAGAACAATATGAATGATTTATCAAACTAGACCTATAGTTTGATAAGATAATCTTTCCTTAAGACCTATTGAGAATCGATTCTTTTAAAACTCGAAAACGCATCGAATTATAACCAAGGTTTTGATGAAAAGCATTCACCAAGAAAACACAAGTGTATTCTTATTTCTTCAACATACAATATCCATAATGAAAGCATCAACAAGACTACTTATAGCATGGTAGTCTTCTTAGCAACTAAGGAATCAAACAAGATCACATGATCTTGAAATGAAAAACAAAACAACAAGATAAAATACAAGGGAATCAAATCAAAGGGAGGGGGAATCACACAACAAAATGAATATAAGACACCCCACATAACATGAAAGTCTAATCATGACATGTGAGGGGAGGAAAAACAACAAAAAATAAAAAAAAATCAGCAATATTGGCATTTGCTGGTCTGTCGGACACGGCCCGTGCCGATCGGCACGGCCGCGGCGGCATGTGCGGGCGCACATGTTCGGCAGGACTCGACCGTGTCGCCTGGTGATACGAATTACGTATGAAAATGGATGTAAACTCGTATGGAATGCAGCGGAAATATAATTGATCCTCACAACACTCGAATATGTGTAACACTCGTAAGATATAACCGAAAGTAGGGCAATTCGGCTTACGTAAACAAGAACAATATGAATGATTTATCAAACTAGACCTATAGTTTGATAAGATAATCTTTCCTCAAGACCTATTGAGAATCGATTCGATTAAAACTCGAAAACGCGTCGAATTATAATCAAGGTTTCGATGAAAAGCATTCACCAAGAAAACACAAGTGTATTCTTATTTCTTCAACATACAATATCCATAATGAAAGCATCAACAAGACTACTTATAGCATGGTAGTCTTTTTGGGAAAAGTCAATTGCATAAATAAAAAAAGAGTGGCCAAGAGAGGCTGGCCAATACCCGACAACCATATGGAATGGTGCACCAAACAACGAACAAAGAGCAAAGGAAGGAAAACTAAGCCTACGAACAAATGGCTACCAAAGCTACAAAGCCTAGAAAGATACAAACAAAAGAGGAACTACCAAGCTATCCTCCAAATACGACGAAGAGCCACAGTAGATAGAGAACGAGCTGGCCATCTATGAGAGATAATATCACGAACAAGACCTATCCCCTGGAAAGTAACCGAATGAGGATCTCGACGGCTCTGGCCAAACCTCCTCTCGTTGAATAACATTATAGCATGGTAGTCTTCTTAGCAACTAAGGAATCAAACAAGATCACATGATCTTGAAATAAAAAACAAAACAACAAGATAAAATACAAGGGAATCAAATCAAAGGGAGGGGGAATCACACAACAAAATGAATATAAGACACCCCACATAACATGCAAGTCTAATCATGACATGTGAGGGGAGGAAAAACAACAAAAAATAAATAAAATCAGCAATAATGGCATTTGCTGGTCTGTCGGAGACGGCCCGTGCCGATCGGCACGGCCGCGGCGCGCATCTGGCCGGCAGGGACTCGACCGTGTCGCCTGGCATGGTCGGGTTGGTCGGACAGCGGGAATTGTACTATCCGGGAGAGTGTGACTCGGCCGTGTCGCCTGGCACGGTCGGGTTGTGTCGGCACGGACCGTGTCGGACGACACGGTCGGGTTCGGTCGGCAGCGAGATTTCATTATCCAGGACACCTCGGCACGGGCCGTGTCGGATGACACGGCCGGGTTCGGTCGGCAGTGATCGGCCAGTTCCGGCAGGTGGTGGTCGGCAGCGATCGGCCAGTTCCGGCAGGTGGTGAATTTTCCGGCCGGTGGTGATTTTTCCGGCAGTTCGTCCATTTTCCGGCCGATTGTCGACCTTCCGGCATAGCATGACACGGGCCGTGTTATATGACACGGCTGAGATCGAGACTCCACGTCTTATGTCCGTTTTCTCGCCTAAATACGTAGTAGCCCGTGCATGGCGTGTAGTAAGGTCATTTACATCGATCCTTACTTCGTCTTCTTCGTTCATATCAAATGATTCCGTATCATCTCCTCCTCCTTTAAAAGGAATTGTCCTCAATTCCGAAATTCCGTCATCATCGATGTAAGGTGAGAGGTCCCCAACATTAAAGGTTGCATGAATCCCATAATCTCCCGGAAGTTCTAATTTGTAAGCGTTGTCGTTCACTTTCGCGATTACTTTAAATGGTCCCTCCGCTCGCGGCATTAATTTGTTCTTACGTTTATTTGAAAATCGCTCTTTTCTTAAATGCAACCAAACCAAATCACCAACTTCGAACAATCTCGGCCTTCTTTGTTTGTTCGACTTTCTTTTGTAAGCCTCGTTTATTTCCTTGATTCGATTACGTACTTGCTCATGTAATTTCATCATCGATTTCAATTTTGATTCCGCATCCTTGTGCACTAACTCGTCACTTGGCAATGGAATTAGATCTAACGGCATGTACGGGTTTAGTCCGTAAACTACTTCGAACGGAGAGTGTGCCGTGGCATGAGTAGGAGAATGATTATAAGCGAACTCCGCATGTGCAAGTTTCAAGTCCCAATCCTTCTGTGTCTTGCTCACAAGACCACGTAGTAATGTGCCCAACGTTCGATTGGTCACCTCGGTTTGACCGTCCGTTTGTGGATGATGTGACGTGCTAAATAGTAGTTTGGTTCCCACCTTTCTCCACAAGGTGTTCCAAAAATAACTAAGGAATTTTGAGTCCCGATCCGAAACAATCGTTTTTGGAACCCCATGCAATCGTATGATTTCTCGGAAATACAAATCGGCGACGTTACTCGCGTCGTCTGTCTTGTGGCAAGCCACAAAGTGAGCCATCTTTGAAAATCGGTCTACGACAACCATAATAGCATCTCTCCCTCGTTGAGTACGAGGCAAAGCAACAATAAAATCCATTGAGACATCTTCCCACGGTCTTTCCAGAATCGGCAAAGGCATGTATGCTCCCGGTTTGAATGAACTTTTAGCAATATGGCATGTCACACACTTATTAATTATGTCGTGTACATTCACTTGCATCTTCGGCGAAT
The DNA here is from genome assembly GCA_033398695.1 of Orobanche coerulescens. NCBI lineage: Eukaryota > Viridiplantae > Streptophyta > Magnoliopsida > Lamiales > Orobanchaceae > Orobanche > Orobanche coerulescens. Next base: position 6,143 of record JAWKAU010000620.1, read on the forward strand.
GAAAATGCTCTTTAAGGACCTCCAACGTTTTGGCCGAACCAAAATGACCGGCCAAGCCTCCACCGTGAGCTTCCCGAACTAATAATTCCCAAATCGGGTGTTTGGGTAAACATAGGCGATTCCCTTTGAAAAGGAATCCTTCTTGCAACGTAAACTCTCCAAACGGACCAGATTTACACCGAATGAAAACCTCACCAAAATCCACATCCCCATCATAATACTCCTTCAATGCTTCGAACCCAAGCAACCGAATGTCAAGAGTAGAGAGCAAGGCATACCGTCTAGACAAAGCATCCGCCACAACGTTGCTCTTGCCATCTTTGTACTTCGATGAAAAGTGGAATGATTGCAAGAATTCCACCCATTTAGCATGTCTCGGACTTAACTTTAGTTGGCCGTTGATATATTTCAAGGACTCATGATCCGAATGTAGGATGAAATGTTTCGGCCGAAGGTAATGGCTCCAATGATCAAGAGCTCTCACAATGGCATAGAACTCCTTGTCATAAGTACAATAGTTGAGTCGAGCCCCACCCAATTTCTCCGAAAAGTAGGCAATTGGTCGCCTCCCTTGGACGAGGACCGCCCCAATACCCACTCCACTTGCGTCACATTCTACCTCGAAAGGTTGTGAAAAGTCGGGTAAAGCCAAGATAGGTGCTTCACACATTTTCGCCTTCAATTTTTCAAACGCCTTGGGCAGCCTCTGCCCACATAAACGGTCCCTTTTTCAAGCATTCCGTTATCGGACTAGAAATGGTACTAAAGTCTCGTATGAACCTCCGATAAAATGAAGCAAGTCCGTGAAAGGATCGGACTTCCATGATGGTTTTGGGGGTAGGCCTGATACGAATTCTCGCTGGTTATGCGAATTCGCTATCGATACAGCGGAAGACTTTTTGACGAGCGGAAGCTATCGGCAAGAAACTGTCGGGAACTGGTGACAACCGCTCGCTACAGCAACAATACTGATAATTGATGAAGACGGTAATTCGATACAGCAACAGGATAGGAATTTGGCCAACGGGAAAATGACTCGAAACAGTCCACCTCCAAACAGCGACACTCAAACAAAGACGTTTTGGACGGAAACAAAGTTAAAACAGGAAATAAGTTCGAAGGATCGAACAACACTTTGTACGAAATATTGAACAAGTATAAAACTGTATCGAAAAATAAACAGAATATCGAAACAAGGTATAAACAGATGTTTTTATCAAATTAGACCTATAATTTGATAAAGTGATTTCTCCTCAAGACCTATTGAGAATCAATCAGATTAGTATTCGAAACGCGTCGAATAAAAACCAAGTTTTGATGAAAAGCATTCACCAGAGAAAAACACAAAGTGTTCTTAATTCTTCAACATTCAATAATCTCCTCCATTACAACTCTATTGCCACTATTTATAGGCAAAAGTGGCCTGACAAAATAACTTAAACTATTACAAGTTGTTCCTTAAAATAATGAAAGATAATAAAAAGGTTCCTCATGTCACTTGTGGACAAAAGTAAAAGCTGAGTCTTTGCCTCCAAGTTGTTTGTTGACATAGCCCTTTTGCCAAGAATCCCGCTTTTTGTAAGAGAAAGTCGAACATTCTTTTATTTGTTTAGTTGCCACTTGATCCTTTTCCCCTCCCCAAGGTGCCGCTTGTCTTTTGTTTAAGTTACTCCAATTCCGACTATCAAGGTAACTCCGTGCCTCGTTTCGTTTTCGCCTAAGTAGGTTGTAGTGCGATCGAGGTGTTTTACGTCAATTCTTACTTCATCTTCTTCGCTTGGAGTATTCGGCTTCGTATCATCCCCTCCCACTTTAAGAGGAATTGTCCTCAATTCTGCAATCCCGTCATCATCAAGATAAGGAGAAAGATCACCTATGTTGAAAGTAGCATGCACTCCATAGTCGCCCGGAAGTTCTAATTTGTAAGCATTGTCGTTCACCTTCGCAACTATTTTAAATGGCCCCTCGGCTCGTGGCATTAACTTATTCTTACGCTTACTCGGGAATCGTTCCTTCCTCAAATGTAACCAAACTAAATCTCCAACCTCGAATAGTCTCGGCTTTCTTTGCTTGTTCGACTTCCTTTTGTACGCCTCGTTTATTTCCTTGATTCGATCCCGCACCTGTTCGTGTAATTTCATCATTGATTTTAGTTTTGACTCTGCATCCTTATGCACCAATTCGTCACTTGGTAGTGGAATTAGATCTAGCGGTATGTAAGGATTCAACCCGTAAACTACTTCAAATGGAGAGTGCGCTGTGGCATGAGTAGGAGAACGGTTGTAAGCAAACTCCGCATGCGCCAGTTTCAGATCCCAGTCCTTTTGTGTTTTGCTCACCATGCCTCGCATGCAGCGTCCCAGTTGTTCGATTCGTTACTTGCTTTGTCCGTCGGTTTGAGGATGATGTGAAGTACTAAACAAAAGCTTGGTTCCCACCTTCCTCCATAATGTGTTCCAAAAGTAGCTTAGAAACTTTGAGTCTCGGTCCGAAACAATAGTTTTCGGAACTCCATGTAATCGCACCACCTCTCGGAAATACAGGTCAGCCACATTACTCGCATCATCAGTTTTGTGACAAGGAACAAAATGAGCCATCTTTGAAAAACGATCGACGACCACCATAATCGCATCCTTACCTCGTTGGGTTCGAGGCAAAGCCATAATGAAATACATTGAGACATCTTCCCACGGCCTCTCCGGAATCGGTAAAGGTGTGTAGAGTCCTGATTTGAACGAACTTTTCGCAACATGGCACGTCACACATTTACTGATTATATTGTTAACATCCCCCTGCATCCTTGGCCAGTAAAAATGTTCCTCAAGCACTTCTAATGTCTTGGCCGAACCGAAGTGGCCAGCCAAACCTCCCCCATGAGCCTCTCGAACCAGCAATTCTCGAATCGTGTGCCTTGGTAGACAAAGACGATTTCCCTTAAAAAGAAAACCCTCCTGTATCGAAAATTCTCCCACCGGGCCAGATTTGCACAGGGCGAAGGTCTCGCCAAAATCCGCATCACCTTCGTAATATTCCTTTATTGTATCGAATCCAAGCAAACGAACATCAAGAGTGGCGAGTAAGGCATAACGCCTAGACAATGCATCTGCCACAATATTGCTCTTGCCATCCTTATACTTTGATGAGAAGTGAAATGATTGTAAGAATTCCACCCACTTCGCATGCCTGGGACTTAACTTGTGTTGCCCGTTAATATACATCAAGGATTCATGGTCCGAATGTATGATGAAATGCTTTGGCCGAAGATAGTGACTCCAATGATCTAGGGCCCTCACAATCGCATAAAACTCCTTGTCGTAGGTACAATAATTCAGACGAGCACCGTTTAACTTCTCGGAAAAATAAGCAATAGGTCGTTTTCCCTGAATGAGAACCGCTCCAATGCCCACTCCGCTAGCATCACATTCCACCTCAAACGGTTGCGAAAAATCGGGTAATGCTAAGATTGGTGCTTCGCACAACTTCACCTTCAACTTTGCAAATGACTCTGAAAGCACTCGCCTCCAATTAAACGTGCCCTTCTTCAAACATTCGGTTATTGGGCTTGCAATGGCATCAAGTCTCGAATGAATCTTCGGTAAAATGAAGCTAGTCCATGGAACGATCTAACCTCCGTCACCGTAGTGGGAACCGCCAGACTTAATTGCTTCGATCTTCGCTTGATCGACCGACACTCCATTCTTTGAAACAACATAGCCAAGAAAGACTATACTTTCGACCAAAAATGAGCACTTCTCCTTTTTTCCATACAGCTTCTGGTCTCTAAGGGTTTCGAAGACTTGCCTCAAGTGTTTGAAATGTTCTTGCAGCGATCGGCTGTAGATCAAAATATCATCTAAGTATACAACCACAAATTTCCCTAAAAATGGCTTAAGTACCTCATTCATCAAGCGCATGAAAGTACTCGGTGCATTTGTAAGACCGAATGGCATAACGGTCCATTCATACAGCCCGTGTTTAGTTTTGAAGGCTGTCTTCCACTCATCTCCTTCCCGCATCCGAATTTGGTGATAACCACTTCGTAGATCAACCTTTGAAAAGATCACTGATCCGTGCAATTCATCCAACATGTCATCAAGCCTTGGAATCGGAAATCGATACTTGATGGTTATATTGTTCATAGCTCGACTGTCAATACACATCCTCCAAGATCCGTCTTTCTTTGGAACCAGTAATACCGGAACCGCACAAGAACTTAGGCTTTCTCGAACGTATCCACGATCCATCAGTTCTTCGATTTGGTTTGGTAATTCCTTTGTCTCCTCGGGATTACATCTATAGGCAGCTTTGTTAGGGAGTGACACACCCGGTATGAGGTCGATCTGATGTTCAATCCCACGAATTGGTGGTAAACCCGACGGTAATTCTTCGGGAAAAACATCCGCAAATTCGCGTAATAAGGCATCCATCCTTTCGTTCCGCACAACCATGTTACCATTCCGTGTCTCCTTCAGAACCAACAAATACACACACTTGCCATCATTAATAGCATGTTCCACCTCCCGTTCGCTAGCAAACATGGCCAGTTTTGGTTTTTCACTCCTACTAGAACTCATAGAGTGAATAGCTTGCGGTGACATTGGTTTAAGCACAATCTTCTTGCCCTTATCCCGTAACTCGTACTCATTGCTTCTTCCTCGGTGTAAAACGTCCCTATCAAACATCCATGGTCTCCCCAACAGTACATGTGATACGAATTCTCACTGGTTATGCGAATTCGCTATCGATACAGCGGAAGGCTTTTTGACGAGCGGAAGCTATCGGCAAGAAACTGTCGGGAACTGGTGACAACAGCTCGCTACAGCAACAATACTGGCGAGTGATGAAGGCGGTGATTCGATACAGCCACAAGACAGGAAACACGTTCGAAAGATCGAACAACACTTTGTACGAAATATTGAACAAGTATAAAATCAGAAAAAAATAAATGTAATATCGAAACAAGATATGAATGTATATTTTATCAAATTAGACCTATAATTTGATAAAGTGATTTCTCCTCCGGACCTATTGAGAATCAATCGATTAGTAATCAAACGCGAATAAAAACCAAGTTTTGATGAAAAGCATTCACCAGAAAAACACAAAGTGTTCTCAATCCTTCAACATTCAATAATTGTTCATTACAACTCTACTGCCACTATTTATAGGCAAAAACAGCCTGACACGATAACTTAAACTAATACAAGCTTAGAATAATAAAAGATAATAAAAAAGGTTCTTCATGTCACTTGTTGACAAAAGTACAAGTTGGGTCTTGTCTCCAAGTTGAAGTTTGACAGCCGCCCTTTTTGCCAAGAATCCTGCTGCTTTTGTAAGAGAAAGCTGAATATTCTTTTATTGTTTAATTGCCACTTGAATTTCCTCCCCTCCCCAAGATGCAAGTTGTCTTTAAGTTACCCCAATTCCGATTATCAATGTAACCTGTGCCTCGTTTGCTTCTCTCGCCCAAGTACGTTGGAGTATGGTCGAGGTGTTTTATGTCAATTCTTACTTCGTCTTCTTCACTTGGAGTAGTCGGTTTCGTATCATTCCCTCCTTCTTTAAAAGAAATTGTCCTCAATTCTGCAATCCCATTGTCGTCAAGGTAAGGGGATAGATCACCTACGTTGAAAGTAGCATGTACTCCGTAATCACCCGGAAGTTCTAACTTGTAAGCATTGTCATTCACCTTCGCAATTATTTTAAATGGTCCCTCAGCTCGTGGCATTAACTTGTTCTTACGCTTACTCGGGAATCGTTCCTTCCTCAAATGTAACCAAACTAAATCTCCAACCTCGAATAGTCTCGGCCTTCTTTGCTTATTCGACTTCCTTTTGTATGCCTCGTTTATTTCCTTGATTCGATCCCGCACTGCTCGTGTAATTTCATCATTGATTTCACTTCGACTCCGCATCCTTATGCACTAATTCGTCACTTGGTAGTGGAATTAGATCTAGTGGTATGTAAGGATTCAGTCCGTAAACTACTTCAAATGGAGAGTGTGCCGTGGCATGAGTAGGAGATCGATTATAAGCAAACTCCGCATGTGCCAGCCTTGAGATCCTGATCCTTTTGTGTTTTGTTCACCAAGCCTCAATGGCGTCCCAGTGTTCGATTCGTTACTTGCTTTGTCCGTCGGTTTGAGGATGATGCGAAGTACTAAACAATGACTTGGTCCCCACCTTCCTCCATAATGTGTTCCAAAAATAGCTTAGAAACTTTGAGTCCGGTCCGAAACAATAGTTTTGGAACTCCATGTAGTCGCACCACCTCCGGAAATACAAGTCGAACATTACTCGCATCATCGGTTTTGTGACAAGGAACAAAATGAGCCATCTTTGAAAAACGATCGACGACCACCATAATCGCATCCTTACCTCGTTGGGTTCGAGGCAAAGCCACAATGAAATCCATTGAGATATCTTCCCACGGTCTCTCCGGAATCGGTAAAGGTGTGTAGACTCCTGGTTTGAACGAACTCTTCGCAACATGGCACGTCACACATTTACTAATTATATTATGAATATCCCCCTGCATCCTTGGCCAATAAAAATGTTCTTTAAGTACCTCCAATGTCTTGGCCGAACCAAAGTGGCCAGCCAAACCTCCCCCATGAGCCTCTCGAACCAGCAATTCTCGAATCGTGTGCCTTGGTAGACAAAGACGATTCCCATTAAAAAGAAAGCCCTCCTGTATCGAAAATTCTCCCACCGGGCCAGGTTTGCACCGGACGAAGGTCTCGCCAAAATCCGCATCACCTTCGTAATATTCCTTTACTGTATCGAATCCAAGCAATCGAACATCAAGAGTGGCGAGTAAGGCATAACGCCTAGACAATGCATCTGCCACAATATTGCTCTTGCCATCCTTATACTTCGATGAGAAGTGAAATGATTGTAAGAATTCCACCCACTTCGCATGCAGGACTTAACTTGTGTTGTCCGTTAATATACTTCAAGGATTCATGGTCCGAGTGGATGATAAAATGCTTTGGTCGAAGATAGTGACTCCAATGATCTAGAGCCCTCACAATAGCATAAAACTCCTTGTCGTACGTACAATAATTCACACGAGCGCCATTTAACTTCTCGGAAAAATAAGCAATAGGTCGCTTTCCCTGAATGAGAACCGCTCCAATGCCCACCCCGCTAGCATCACATTCCACCTCAAACGGTTGCGAAAAATCGGGTAATGCTAAGATTGGTGCTTCGCACAACTTCGCCTTCAAATTTGCAAATGACTCCTGAGCAGCTCTGCCCCAATTAAACGTGCCCTTCTTCAAACATTCGGTTATTGGGCTTGCAATGGTACTGAAGTCTCGAATGAATCTTCGGTAAAATGAAGCTAGTCCATGGAACGATCTAACCTCCGTCACTGTAGTGGGAACCGGCCAGGACTTAATTGCTTCGATCTTCGCTTGATCGACCGACACTCCATCCTTTGAAACAATATAGCCAAGAAAGACTATACTTTCGACCAAAAATGAGCACTTCTCCTTTTTCCATACAAACCTGGTCTCTAAGGGTTTCAAGACTTGCCTCAAGTGTTCGAAATGTTCTTGCAATGATCGGTCAGTAGATCAAAATATCATCTAAGTATACAACCACAAATTTCCCTAAAAATGGCTTAAGTACCTCATTCATCAAGCGCATGAAAGTACTCGTGCATTTGTAAGACCGAATGGCATAATGTCCCATTCATACAGCCCGTGTTTAGTTTTGAAGGCTGTCTTCCACTCATCTCCTTCCCGCATTCGAATCTGGTGATAACCACTTCGTAGATCAACTTTTGAAAAGATCACTGATCCGTGTAATTCGTCCAACATGTCATCAAGCCTCGGAATCGGGAATCGATACTTGATGGTTATGTTGTTCACCGCTCGACTGTCAATACACGTCCTCCAAGATCCGTCCTTCTTTGGAACCAGTAATACCGGAACCGCACAAGGGCTTAGGCTTTCTCGAACATATCCACGATCCATCAGTTCTTCAATTTGGTTTTGTAATTCCTTCGTCTCCTCGGGATTACATCTATAGGCAGCTTTGTTGGGCAACGACACACCCGGTATGAGGTCGATCTGATGTTCAATCCCGCGAATTGGTGGTAAACCCGACGGTAATTCTTCGGGAAAAACATCCGCAAATTCGCGTAATAAGGCATCCATACTTTCGTTCCGCACAACTATGTCACCATTCCGTGTCTCCTTCAGAACCAACAAGTACACACACTTGCCATCGTTAATAGCATGTTCCACCTCCCGTTCGCTCGCAAACATGGCCAGTTTTGGCTTTTCACTCCCACTAGAACTCATAGAGTGAATCGCTTGAGGTGACATTGGTTTAAGCACTATCTTCTTGCCTTTATCCCGTAACTCGTACTCATTGCTTCTTCCTCGGTGTAAAACGTCCCTATCAAACATCCATGGTCTTCCCAACAGTACATGGCATGCATCCATCGGGAGTACATCACATAATACGTTGTCTTCATACGAACCCATGGCTAGTCCAATCCTCACTTGTTTAGTTACCCTTATTTTGCTCCCATCATCGAGCCAATGCAAAGTGTAAGGTTTCTGGTGAGCCGTAGTGGTCAGCCCGAGTTTAGTCACCATCTCGCTGGAAGCGACGTTGGTGCAACTCCCTCCATCAACGATCAAACTACACCATTTATTTCCCACTCGACACTTCGTGTGAAATATTTGATTCATTGCTCGAATCATTCGATCTGACTTTGGCTTGTAGCGTTCGCAGAACTAAAGCCGTGTCATAGCTTGGAGCATCGTAAGTCTCACATTCTTCTCCTTCTTCGTCCTTAATGTCGAAATCAAATACGTCACCCAGTCTTTCTTCCTCAACCAACAACTCGTCTCGGATCGTGACAGCTTCCCTTAGTGTCACCACTCGCTTGTTCGGACAAGCATTTTGATAATGCCCGAATCCTTGACATTTGAAACATCTCACTTTAGCCAAACTCGTCTCCTTTGGTACATAGGGTACAGTTGCCTTAGCGGGACTCGCAACAGGAACCGGAGTCGGTACAGTTGCCTTAGCAACTGAACTAGATCCGACGCTTGGGTTTCCAAACTTGACTGGAAACTCGGGTTTATACATCTTTATCCTGTTTTGAGCTTCTAACTTCACACATAACCCACATAATGTATCGAAGTCCTCGTATGGATACAGTTCCACCGAGTGAGCTATGCTTCGGTTTAAGCCACGCAAAAATCGCGACATCTTCTGCTCCTCATTCTCCTCTATTTCTCCCATTAGGGTTAGATTCTCAAACTCCTCAATGTACTCGCTGACATTTAACTTTCCTTGCATGAGATCTGCTATCTTCCTGTACAAGGATAACCAGTGTGATGCTGGTACATATCTTTTGCGAAGTTTTCTTTTTAACGAATCCCACGAACGGATCTTTTCTTTCCCGCATTTGAGCTCTTCGTGTTTTAATTCCTTCGTACCAAAGTGAAGCTCCTTTCCCCAACTTGAGAATTGCATACTTACACCTTTTCTCATCGTCAAGGTCTTTAAATTCGAACATACGATCAATTTTTCGTTCCCATTCCGTAAACTTGTGGTCTGTCCCTCCAACGAACTCTGGCACTGCTCACCTTGAACTCTTCGACATGGCGTGAGGGTCGCTCATAGTCACCACGCCTAGGTTGCCAACGCCGGTCGCGTTGTTGCACGCCACGTAATGCGTCACGAAGTTTTGCCAAGAAATCGGCGTCGTTGAGATCCATAATGCCAAAGATCAAGAACTTGGGCTCGATGCCACTTATGATACGAATTCTCACCGTTATGCGAAATCGCTATCGATACAATGGAAGGCTTTTTGACGGAAGCTATCGGCAAGAAATCGCTGAATCAGTGACAACGGCTCGCTCAAAGAACAATATCGGCGAGTGATGAAGGCGGTGATTCGATACAGCCACAAGACAGGAAACACGTTCGAAAGATCGAACAACACTTTGTACGAAATATTGAACAAGTATAAAACTGTATCGAAAAATAAACAGAATATCGAAACAAGATATGAACAGATATTTTATCAAATTAGACCTATAATTTGATAAAGTGATTTCTCCTCCAGACCTATTGAGAATCAATCAGATTAGTAATCGAAACGCGTCGAATAAAAACCAAGTTTTGATGAAAAGCATTCACCAGAAAAACACAAAGTGTTCTCAATCCTTCAACATTCAATAATTGTTCATTACAACTCTACTGCCACTATTTATAGGCAAAAACAGCCTGACACGATAACTTAAACTAATACAAGCTGAGCTTAGAATAATAAAAGATAATAAAAAAGGTTCTTCATGTCACTTGTTGACAAAAGTACAAGTTGGGTCTTGTCTCCAAGTTGAAGTTTGACAGCCGCCCTTTTTGCCAAGAATCCTGCTGCTTTTGTAAGAGAAAGCTGAACATTCTTTTATTGTTTAATTGCCACTTGAATTTCCTCCCCTCCCCAAGATGCAAGTTGTCTTTAAGTTACCCCAATTCCGATTATCAATGTAACTCCAGGCCTCGTTTCAGTTCTCTCGCCCAAGTACGTTGGAGTATGGTCGAGGTGTTTTATGTCAATTCTTACTTCGTCTTCTTCACTTGGAGTAGTCGGTTTCGTATCAACATGGCATGCATCCATCGGGAGTACATCACATAATACGTTGTCTTCATATGAACCCATGGCTAGTCCAATCCTCACTTGTTTAGTTACCCTTATTTTGCTCCCATCATCGAGCCAATGCAAAGTGTAAGGTTTCGGGTGAGCCGTAGTGGTCAGCCCGAGTTTAGTCACCATCTCGCTGGAAGCGACGTTGGTGCAACTCCCCCCATCAACGATCAAACTACACCATTTCTTTCCAATTTGACACTTTGTGTGAAATATTTGATTCCGCTGTTCCGAATCATTCGATACAGCTTTGGCTTGTAGCGTTCGCAGAACTAAAGCCGTGTCATAGCTTGGAGCATCGTAAGTCTCGCATTCCTCTCCTTCTTCGTCCTTAATGTCGAAATCAAATACGTCACCCAGTCTTTCTTCCTCAACCAACAACTCATCTCGGATCGTGACAGCTTCCCTGAGTGTCACCACTCGTTTGTTTGGACAAGCATTTTGATAATGCCCGAACCCTTGACATTTGAAACATCTCACTTTAGCCAAACTCGTCTCCTTCGGTACGTAGGGTATAGTCGCCTTAGCCGGATTCGCAACAGGAACCGGAGTCGGTACAGTTGCCTTAACCGCTGAACTAGATCCGACGCTTGGGTTTCCAAACTTGACTGGAAACTCAGGTTTGTACAGCTTCATCCTGTTCTGAGCTTCTAACTTCACACATAACCCACATAATGTATCGAAGTCCTCGTATGGATACAGTTCCACCGAGTTAGCTATGCTTCGGTTTAAGCCACGCAAGAATCGCGACATCTTCTGTTCCTCATTCTCCTCTATCTCTCCCATTAAGGTTAGATTCTCAAACTCCTCAATGTACTCACTGACATTTAACTTTCCTTGCATGAGATCTGCTATCTTCCTGTACAAGGATAACCGGTGTGATGCTGGTACATATCTTTTGCAAAGTTTTCTCTTTAACGAATCCCACGAACGGATCTTTTCTTTCCCCGTACGAGCTCTTCGTGTTTTCACTCCTTCGTACCAAAGTGAAGCTCCTTTCCCCAACTTGAGAATTGCATACTTACACCTTTTCTCATCGTCAAGGTCTTTAAATTCGAACATACGATCAATTTTTCGTTCCCATTCCAGGTAAACTTCAGGGTCTGTCCCTCCAACGAACTTTGGGAGCTCGTTCACCTTGAACTCTTCGACATGGCGTGAGGGTCGTTCATAGTCACCACGCCTAGGTTGCCAACGCTGGTCGCGTTGTTCTGGTACGTCACGTAATGCATCACGAAGTTTTGCCAAGAAGTCAGCGTCGTTGAGGTCCATAATGTCAAAGATCTTGGGCTCCGATACCACTTATGATACGAATTCTCGCTGGTTATGCGAATTCGCTATCGATACAGCGGAAGACTTTTTGACGAGCGGAAGCTATCGGCAAGAAACTGTCGGGAACTGGTGACAACCGCTCGCTACAGCAACAATACTGATAATTGATGAAGACGGTAATTCGATACAGCAACAGGATAGGAATTTGGCCAACGGGAAAATGACTCGAAACAGTCCACCTCCAAACAGCGACACTCGAAACAGCACGTTTTGGACGGAAACAAAGTTAAAACAGGAAATAAGTTCGAAGGATCGAACAACACTTTGTACGAAATATTGAACAAGTATAAAACTGTATCGAAAAATAAACAGAATATCGAAACAAGGTATAAACAGATGTTTTATCAAATTAGACCTATAATTTGATAAAGTGATTTCTCCTCAAGACCTATTGAAAATCAATCAGATTAGTATTCGAAACGCGTCGAATAAAAACCAAGTTTTGATGAAAAGCATTCACCAGAGAAAAACACAAAGTGTTCTTAATTCTTCAACATTCAATAATCTCCTCCATTACAACTCTACTGCCACTATTTATAGGCAAAAGTGGCCTGACAAAATAACTTAAACTATTACAAGTTGTTCCTTAAAATAATGAAAGATAATAAAAAGGTTCCTCATGTCACTTGTGGACAAAAGTAAAAGCTGAGTCTTTGCCTCCAAGTTGTTTGTTGACAGCCGCCCTTTTTGCCAAGAATCCTGCTGCTTTTGTAAGAGAAAGCTGAACATTCTTTTATTTGTTTAGTTGCCACTTGATCCTTTTCCCCTCCCCAAGGTGCTGCTTGTCTTTTGTTTAAGTTACTCCAATTCCGACTATCAAGGTAACTCCGTGCCTCGTTTCTGTTTTCTCGCCTAAGTAGGTTGTAGTGCGATCGAGGTGTTTTACGTCAATTCTTACTTCATCTTCTTCGCTTGGAGTATTCGGCTTCGTATCAATTGCTCTTACCGTCCTTATACTTCGATGAAAAGTGAAACGATTGCAAGAACTCCACCCACTTAGCATGTCTCGGACTCAACTTCTGTTGTCCATTAATATACTTTAAAGATTCATGATCCGAGTACAGAATAAAATGTTTCGGCCGAAGGTAATGAGTCCAATGATCCAGAGCCCTCATTATGGCATAGAACTCCTTGTCATAAGTGCAATAGTTGAGTCGAGCCCCACTCAACTTCTCCGAAAAGTACGCAATAGGCCGCCTGCCTTGAATGAGGACCGCCCCAATACCAATTCCACTAGCATCACATTTCACGTCGAACGGCTGTGCAAAATCGGGTAATGCCAACCAAGAGAGGTGCTTCACATAACCTAACCTTCAACTTTTCAAATGCCCCCTCGGCAGCCCTACTGATGCGAATTCTTGCTGGTGATGCGAATTCACTATCGATACAGCGGAAGGCTTTTTGATGGGCGGAAGCTATCGGCAAGAAACTGTCGGGAACTGATAACAACAGTTCGCTACAGCAACAATACTGACGAGTAGTATGCGCCTGTGATGAGGACGGTAACTCGATACAGCAACAAAATAGGGACTTGACGAAATGTAACGACTTGATGCAGCCCACTTCCAAACAGCGACACTCGAAACAGCACGTTTCGGGCGGATACGAATTGCAACAGGAAACAAGTTCAAAGGATCGAACAATATGCGAATTACTGGACAAGTATGAAACTGTATCGAAAACAAAGAGAATATTGAAACAGGGTATAAACAGATGTTTTTATCAAATTAGACCTATAATTTGATAAAGTGATTTCTCCTCAAGACCTATTGAGAATCAATCAGATTAATACTCGAAACGCGTCGAATAAAAACCAAGTTTTGATGAAAAGCATTCACCAGGGAAAAACACAAAGTGTTCTTATTTCTTCAACATTCAATAATCTTCATTACAACTCTACTGCCACTATTTATAGGCAAAACCAGCCTGACAAGATAAATTAAACTAATACAAGCTGAGCTTAAAATAAAAAAGATAATAAAAAGGTTCCTCATGTCACTTGTTGACAAAAGTAAAAGCTAGGTCTTTGTCTCCAAGTTGCTTACTGACAGCCGCCTTTTGCCAAGAATCCTGCTGCTTTTGCTGAATATTCTTTTATTGTTTAGTTGCCACTTGAATCTCTTCCCCTCCCCAAGATGCAAGTTGTCTTTTGTTTAAGTTACTCCAATTCCAATTATCAAGGTAACTCCATGCCTTGTTTCAGTTCTCTCGCCCAAGTACGTTGGAGTATGGTCGAGGTGTTTTACATCAATTCTTACTTCGTCTTCTTCGCTTGGAGTAGTCGGTTTCGTATCATTCCCTCCTTCTTTGAAAGGAATTGTCCTCAATTCCGCAATCCCATCGTCGTCGAGATAAGGGGATAGATCTCCTACGTTGAAAATAGCATGTACTCTGTAATCACCCGGAAGTTCTAACATGTAAGCATTGTCATTTACCTTCGCAATTAATTTAAATGGTCCCTCAGCTCGTGGCATTAACTTGTTCTTACGCTTACTCGGGAATCGTTCCTTCCTCAAATGTAACCAGACTAAATCTCCAACCTCAAATAGTCTTGGCTTTCTTTGCTTGTTCGACTTCTTTTTGTACGTCTCGTTTATCTCCTTGATTCGATCCCGCACCTGCTTTTGTAATTTCATCATTGATTTCAGTTTAGACTCCGCATCCTTATGCACCAATTCGTTACTCGGTAATGGAATTAAGTCCAGCGGTATGTAAGGATTTAGGCCGTAAACTACTTCAAATGGAGAGTGCGCTGTGGCATGAGTAGGAGAACGGTTGTAAGCAAACTCCGCATGCGCGAGCTTCAAATCCCAATCCTTTTGTGTCTTGCTTACTAAGCCTCGCAACAGCGTCCCCAGTGTTTGATTAGTTACTTCAGTTTGTCCGTCGGTTTGAGGATGATGCGAAGTACTAAACAACAGCTTGGTTCCCACCTTCCTCCACAATGTGTTCCAAAAATAGCTTAGAAACTTTGAGTCCCTGTCCGAAACAATAGTTTTTGGGACTCCATGTAATCGTACCACCTCTCGAAAATACAAGTCAGCAACATTACTCGCATCATCGGTTTTGTGACAAGGAACAAAATGAGCCATCTTTGAAAAACGATCGACAACAACCATAATCGCATCCTTACCCTGTTGTGTTCGAGGCAAAGCAACAATAAAATCTATCGAGACATCTTCCCATGGCCTCTCCGGAATCGGTAAAGGTGTGTAGACTCCTGGTCTGAACGAACTCTTTGCAACATGGCATGTCACACATTTACTAATTATATTATTAACACCCCCCTGCATCCTTGGCCAATAAAAATGTTCTTTCAGCACATCCAACGTCTTAGTCGAACCAAATTGGCCAGCCAAACCTCCCCCGTGAGCTTCTCGAACCAGCAATTCCCGAACCGTATGCTTGGGTAGGCAAAGACGATTTCCTTTAAAAAGGAAGCCTTCCTGTATCGAAAAATCTCCCATCGGGCCGGATTTGCAAAGGACAAAGGTCTCGCCAAAATCCGCATCACCTTCATAATATTCCTTCACTGTCTCGAATCAAAGTAGTCGAACATCAAGGGTAGAGAGTAAGGCATACCGCCTAGACAATGCATCTGCTACAACATTTCTCTTTCCATCCTTATATTTTGATGAGAAGTGAAACGATTGTAAAAATTCCACCCACTTCGCATGCCTGGGACTCAACTTGTGTTGCCCGTTAATATACTTCAATGATTCATGGTCCGAGTGTATGATAAAATGCTTCGTCCGAAGATAGTGACTCCAATGATCTAGAGCCCTCACAATAGCATAAAACTCCTTATCATACGTACAATAATTTAGACGAGCACTGTTTAACTTCTCGGAAAAATAAGCAATAGGTCGCTTTCCCTGAATGAGAACCGCTCCAATGCCAACTCCGCTAGCATCACATTCTACCTCAAATGGTTGCGAAAAATCGGGTAATGCTAAGATTGATGCTTCGCACAACTTCGCCTTCAAATTTGCAAACGCCTCCTGAGCAGCCCGGCTACAATTAAACGTTCCTTTCTTCAAACATTTGGTTATTAGGCTTGCAATGGTACTGAAGTCTCGAATGAATCTTCGGTAAAATGAAGTCAGTCCGTGGAATGATCTAACTTCCGTTACTGTAGTGGGAATTGGCCAGGACTTAATTGCTTCGATCTTTGCTTGATCGACCGATACTCCATCCTTTGAAACAATATAGCCAAGAAAGTGATACGAATTATCCGGGGAGAGGTGGATACGTATCGGTCGGAGTATATGTAAGTGTATGATAGCGGAAGGCTTTTACGAATATGGAGTTTTTCGGATGTATTTTGTATGTGAATAATATCGGATATAACAATAAAAAATATCGAACAAGAAGATGATACGAATTACGTACGTAAAGCGTATGAAATACAACGGAAGATTATTATGTCTTGACGATTATCAAAGTGTCACTCGAAAATACAAGGGGTGGCCGAACTTAAATGGATTTCGACCGTGAGGTAGTAGTGTATACGGATTTGGATGTGTTTTATCGAACTAGACCTATAACTCGATAAAAGTAATCTCTTCCCAAGACCTATTGAGAATTGATCAAGTTAAAATCTCGAGACGCGTCGAAATAATAACCAAGGTTTTGTTGAACTCGTTCAACGTATATTTCAAAGAAATACAAGGTTTTTTTTACTTTCAAGATTCAAGATCTTTTACAAATGTTACAAGTACTACTATATATAGTAGTTTCCAACCGTAAGTAAATACAACAAAACAAAAAAGGAAACTTCCTAGCAATCTTCAAGTTGGACGAAATACTTGATGAAATCTTCCTCAAGATTCATGCTTTGGACCGATTTTGTGGGGAATGAGAAACATGGTGAATCTTGGTTTGATGGTGACATGAAGAACATGCTTGATGAAAGTCTTAGTTGATGGTGACTTGATGAAAGTCTTTCTCAAGGTGGGGAATATGGCCGATTTTCAAATAAGGTGGGGAAGGAGGTGATCTTCACTTATCTTGTGAAAGATATGAAGACAAAGGGTCCCTTTCAAGCATGTTTAGGTGATGGTGACTTGAAGCAATCTTGGACTTGATGGTGACATGAAGAAAAACCAAATATCCTTCCTTCCCATGCATCAATTCGGCCGATCCTTCCTTCCCATGCATCAAAACATAAATCCTCATTTAGGAGGATTTGGTGTAGATTATGAAATCATCTTCTTTGGTATTATATAGGTGATAATGACATGAGGGACAAGGACATGAAGGATGAAAGTCTTCTACACTTACATATGTATGGGACGTGAGGTATCATGGTGGGGTGGGAAGGTGATATGATATCAAGTCTTTTGGAATTACCATGGTGATCATGACATGAAGGAAAGTGACATGAAGGATGAAAGTATTCTTCAAATCTTATGCATGGGACGTTTTTTATATTGAGGTGGGGAAGGAGAATATCTTCATTACCTTGTGAAAGATATGAAGACAAGTAAGGGTCCCCTTCAAGCATGATTTGTAGTAATGGTGGGGAAGGTATCTTCAAAGTAGGGACAATATCAAAGGAAATCTTTGAAAGTGACATACTTGAACAAAATGGTAGGGGGGGGGGGGGCGATGTGTTTGTGATGTGGGGGTGGAATCTTTGTGATGATCTTCTTTTTTGTATTTGAGGATGTTGACCGATTCGTATCAGAAAGACTATACTTTCGACCAAAAATGAACACTTCTCCTTTTTTCCATACAGCTTCTGGTTTCTAAGGGTTTCGAAGACTTGCCTCAAGTGTTCGAAATGTTCTTGCAACGATCGGCTGTAGATCAAAATATCATAAGTATACAACCAGAAATTTTCCTAAAAATGGCTTAAGTACCTCATTCATCAAGCGCATGAAAGTACTCGGTGCATTTGTAAGGCCGAACGGCATAACGGTCCATTCATACAGTCCGTGTTTAGTTTTGAAGGCTGTCTTCCACTCATCTCCTTCTCTCATCCGGATTTGGTGATACCCACTCCGTAGGTCAACTTTTGAAAAGATTACGGATCCGTGTAATTCATCCAACATGTCATCAAGTCTTGGAATCGGAAATCGATGCTTGATGGTTATATTATTCACGGCTCGACTGTCAATACACATCCTCCAAGATCCGTCTTTCTTAGGAACCAGTAATACTGGAACCGCACAAGGACTTAGGCTTTCTCGAACATACCCACGATCCATTAATTGTTCGATTTGATTTTGTAATTCCTTTGTCTCCTCGGGATTACATCTATAGGCAGCTTTGTTAGGGAGCGACGCACCTGGTATGAGGTCGATCTGATGTTCAATCCCTCGAATAGGTGGCAAACCCGACGGTAATTCTTCGGGAAAGACATCCGCAAATTCGTGCAATAAGGCATCCATCCTCTCGTCGTTCCGCACAACCATGTTACCATTCCGTGTCTCCTTCAGAACCAACAAGTACACACACTTGCCATCTTTAATAGCATGTTCCACATCTCGTTCGCTAGCAAACATGGCCAGTTTTGGCTTTTCACTTCGACTAGAACTCATAGAGTGAATAGCTTGAGGTGACATTGGTTTAAGCACAATCTTCTTGCCCTTATCCTGTAACTCATACTCATTGCTTCTTCCTCGGTGTAAAACGTCCCTATCAAAACATCCATGGTCTTCCCAACAGTACATGGCATGCATCCATCGGGAGTACATCACATAATACGTTGTCTTCATACGAACCCATGGCTAGTCCAATCCTCACTTCTTTAGTCACCCTTATTTTGCTCCCATCATCGAGCCAATGCAAAGTGTAAGGTTTTGGGTGAGTCATAGTGGTCAGTCCAAGTTTAGTCACCATCTCGTTGGAAGAGACGTTGGTGAACTCCCTCCGTCAACGATCAAACTACACCATTTATTTCCAACTTGACACTTCGTGTGAAATATTTGATTCCGCTGTTCCGAATCATTCGAAACAGCTTTGGCTTGTAGCGTCCGCAGAACTAAAGCCGTGTCATAGCTTGGAGCATCGTAAGTCTCACATTCTTCTCCTTCTTCGTCCTTCGTGTCGAAATCAAATACATCACCCAGTCTTTCTTCCTCAACCAACAACTCGTCTTGGATCGTGACAGCTTCTCTTAGGGTTACCACTCGTTTGTTTGGACATGCATTTTGATAATGTCTGAACCCTTGACATTTGAAACATCTCACTTTAGCCAAACTCGTCTCCTTCGGTACGTAGGGTACAGTTGCCTTAGCAGGAATCGCAACAGGAATCGGAGTTGGTACAATTGCCTTAGCAGCTGAACTAGATCCGACGCTTGGGTTTCCAAATTTGACTGGAAACTCGGGTTTGTACAGCTTCATCCTATTCTGAGCTTCTAACTTCACACATAACCCACATAATGTATCGAAGTCCTCATATGGATACAGTTCCACCGAGTTAGCTATCCTTCGGTTTAAGCCACGCAAGAATCGCGACATCTTGTGCTCCTCATTCTCCTCTATCTCTCCCATTAAGGTTAGGTTCTCAAACTCCTCAATGTACTCACTGCCATTTAACTTTCCTTCCATAAGATCTGCAATCTTCCTATACAAGGACAACCGATGTGATGTTGGTACATATCTTTTGCGAAGTTTTCCTTTTAAGGAATCCCAGGAACGGATCTTATCTTTTCCCGCATGGGTTCTCCGCGTTTTTACACCTTCGTACCAAAGCGAAGCGCCTTTCCCCAACTTGAGAATGTCATACTTGCACCGTTTCACATCGTTGAGGTATTTAAACTCGAACATACGATCAATTTTTCGTTCCCATTCCAGGTAAACTTCAGGGTCTGTCCCTCCAACGAACTCCGGAAGTTCGTTCACCTTGAATTCTTCGGCATGGCATGAGGGTCGTTCATAGTCACCACGCCTAGGTTGCCAATGCTGGTCGCGTTGTTCTGGTACGTCACGCAGTGCGTCACGAAGTTTTGCCAAGAAATCAGCGTCGTTGAGATCCATAATGCCAAAGATCAAGAACTTGGGCTCCGATACCACTTATGATGCGAATTCTTGCTGGTGATGCGAATTCGCTATCGATACAGCGGAAGGCTTTTTGACGAGCGGAAGCTATCGGCAAGAAACTATCGGGAACTGATAACAACAGTTCGCTACAGCAACAATACTGACGAGTAGTATGCGTCTGCGATGAAGACGGCAACTCGATACAACAACAAAATAGGGACTTGACGAAATGTAAAGACTTGATGCAGCCCACTTCCAAACAGCGACACTCGAAACAGCAGGTTTTGGTCGGATACGAATTGCAACAAGAAACAAGTTCACAAGATCGAACAATATGCGAATTACTGGACAAGTATGAAACTGTATCGAAAACAAAGAGAATATCGAAACAGGGTATAAACAGATGTTTTTATCAAATTAGACCTATAATTTGATAAAGTGATTTCTCCTCAAGACCTATTGAGAATCAATCAGATTAATACTCGAAACGCGTCGAATAAAAACCAAGTTTTGATGAAAAGCATTCACCAGGGAAAAACACAAAGTGTTCTTATTTATTCAACATTCAATAATCTTCATTACAACTCTACTGCCACTATTTATAGGCAAAAGCAGCCTGACAAGATAAATTAAACTAATACAAGCTGAGCTTAAAATAAGAAAATATAATAAAAAGGTTCCTCATGTCACTTGTTGACAAAAGTGAAAGCTGGGTCTTTGTCTCCAAGTTGCTTGCTGACAGTCGCCTTTTGCCAAGAATCCTGCTGCTTTTGCTGAATATTCTTTTATTGTTTAGTTGCCACTTGAATCTCTTCCCCTCCCCAAGATGCAAGTTGTCTTTTGTTTAAGTTACTCCAATTCCAATTATCAAGGTAACTCCATGCCTCGTTTCAGTTCTCTCGCCCAAGTACGTTGGAGTATGGTCGAGGTGTTTTACGTCAATTCTTACTTCGTCTTCTTCGCTTGGAGTAGTCGGTTTCGTATCATTCCCTCCTTCTTTGAAAGGAATTGTCATAAATTCCGCAATCCCATCGTCGTCGAGATAAGGGGATAGATCTCCTACGTTGAAAGTAGCATGTACTCCGTAATCACCCGGAAGTTCTAACTTGTAAGCATTGTCATTTACCTTCGCAATTATTTTAAATGGTCCCTCAGCTCGTGGCATTAACTTGTTCTTACGCTTACTCGGGAATCGTTCCTTCCTCAAATGTAACCAAACTAAATCTCCAACCTCGAATAGTCTTGGCTTTCTTTGCTTGTTCGATTTCTTTTGGTACGTCTCGTTTATCTCCTTGATTCGATCCACCGCTCGTGTAATTTCATCATTGATTTCGTTTTGACTCCGCATCCTTATGCACCAATTCGTTACTCAAGAATGGAATTAAGTCCATCCGTATGTAAGGATTTAGGCCGTAAACTACTTGAATGGAGAGTGCGCTGTGGCATGAGTAGGAGAACGGTTGTAAGCAAACTCCGCATGCGCGAGCTTCAAATCCCAATCCTTTTGTGTCTTGCTTACTAAGCCTCGCAACAGCGTCCCAGTGTTCGATTAGTTACTTCAGTTTGTCCGTCGGTTTGAGGATGATGCGAAGTACTAAACAACAGCTTGGTTCCCACCTTCCTCCACAATGTATTCCAAAAGTAGCTTAGAAACTTTGAGTCCCTGTCCGAAACAATAGTTTTTGGGACTCCATGTAATCGTACCACATCTCGAAAATACAAGTCAGCAACATTACTCGCATCATCGGTTTTGTGACAAGGAACAAAATGAGCCATCTTTGAAAAACGATCGACAACAACCATAATCGCCTCCTTACCCCATTGTGTTCGAGGCAAAGCAACAATAAAATCTATCGAGACATCTTCCCATGGCCTCTCCGGAATCGGTAAAGGTGTGTAGACTCCTGGTCTGAACGAACTCTTTGCAACATGGCATGTCACACATTTACTAATTATATTATTAACATCCCCCTGCATCCTTGGCCAATAAAAATGTTCTTTCAGCACATCCAACATCTTAGTCGAACCAAATTGGCCAGCCAAACCTTCCCCGTGAGCTTCTCGAACCAGCAATTCCCGAACCGTATGCTTGGGTAGGCAAAGACGATTTCCTTTAAAAAGGAAGCCTTCCTGTATCGAAAAATCTCCCATCGGGCCGGATTTGCAAAGGACAAAGGTCTCGCCAAAATCCGCATCACCTTCATAATATTCCTTCACTGTCTCGAATCAAAGTAGTCGAACATCAAGGGTAGAGAGTAAGGCATACCGCCTAGACAATGCATCTGCTACAACATTTCTCTTTCCATCCTTATATTTTGATGAGAAGTGAAACGATTGTAAAAATTCCACCCACTTCGCATGCCTGGGACTCAACTTGTGTTGCCCATTAATATACTTCAATGATTCATGGTCCGAGTGTATGATAAAATGCTTCGGCCGAAGATAGTGACTCCAATGATCTAGAGCCCTCACAATAGCATAAAACTCCTTATCATACGTACAATAATTTAGACGAGCACCGTTTAACTTCTCGGAAAAATAAGCAATAGGTCGCTTTCCCTGAATGAGAACCGCTCCAATGCCAACTCCGCTAGCATCACATTCTACCTCAAACGGTTGCGAAAAATCGGGTAATGCTAAGATTGGTGCTTCACACAACTTCGCCTTCAAATTTGCAAACGCCTCCTGAGAAGCCCGGCTACAATTAAACGTTCCTTTCTTCAAACATTTGGTTATTGGGCTTGCAATGGTACTGAAGTCTCGAATGAATCTTCGGTAAAATGAAGTCAGTCCGTGGAATGATCTAACTTCCGTTACTGTAGTGGGAATTGGCCAGGACTTAATTGCTTCGATCTTTGCTTGATCGACCGATACTCCATCCTTTGAAACAATATAGCCAAGAAAGACTATACTTTCGACCAAAAATGAACACTTCTTTTTTCCATACAGCTTCTGGTTTCTAAGGGTTTCGAAGACTTGCCTCAAGTGTTCGAAATGTTCTTGCAACGATCGGCTGTAGATCAAAATATCATAAGTATACAACCAGAAATTTTCCTAAAAATGGCTTAAGTACCTCATTCATCAAGCGCATGAAAGTACTCGGTGCATTTGTAAGGCCGAACGGCATAACGGTCCATTCATACAGTCCGTGTTTAGTTTTGAAGGCTGTCTTCCACTCATCTCCTTCTCTCATCCGGATTTGGTGATACCCACTCCGTAGGTCAACTTTTGAAAAGATTACGGATCCGTGTAATTCATCCAACATGTCATCAAGTCTTGGAATCGGAAATCGATGCTTGATGGTTATATTATTCACGGCTCGACTATCAATACACATCCTCCAAGATCCGTCTTTCTTAGGAACTAGTAATACTGGAACCGCACAAGGACTTAGGCTTTCTCGAACATACCCACGATCCATTAATTGTTCGATTTGATTTTGTAATTCCTTTGTCTCCTCGGGATTACATCTATAGGCAGCTTTGTTAGGGAGCGACGCACCTGGTATGAGGTCGATCTGATGTTCAATCCCTCGAATAGGTGGCAAACCCGACGGTAATTCTTCGGGAAAGACATCCGCAAATTCGTGCAATAAGGCATCCATCCTCTCGTCGTTCCGCACAACCATGTTACCATTCCGTGTCTCCTTCAGAACCAACAAGTACACACACTTGCCATCTTTAATAGCATGTTCCACATCTCGTTCGCTAGCAAACATGGCCAGTTTTGGCTTTTCACTTCGACTAGAACTCATAGAGTGAATAGCTTGAGGTGACATTGGTTTAAGCACAATCTTCTTGCCCTTATCCTGTAACTCATACTCATTGCTTCTTCCTCGGTGTAAAACGTCCCTATCAAAACATCCATGATCTTCCCAACAGTACATGGCATGCATCCATCGGGAGTACATCACATAATACGTTGTCTTCATACGAACCCATGGCTAGTCCAATCCTCACTTCTTTAGTCACCCTTATTTTGCTCCCATCATCGAGCCAATGCAAAGTGTAAGGTTTTGGGTGAGTCATAGTGGTCAGTCCGAGTTTAGTCACCATCTCGTTGGAAGAGACGTTGGTGAACTCCCTCCGTCAACGATCAAACTACACCATTTATTTCCAACTTGACACTTCGTGTGAAATATTTGATTCCATTGTTCGAATCATTGAAACAGCTTTGGCTTGTAGCGTCCGCAGAACTAAAGCCATGTCATAGCTTGGAGCATCGTAAGTCTCACATTCTTCTCCTTCTTCGTCCTTCGTGTCGAAATCAAATACATCACCCAGTCTTTCTTGCTCAACCAACAACTCGTCTTGGATCGTGACAGCTTCTCTTAGGGTTACCGCTCGTTTGTTTGGACATGCATTTTGATAATGTCTGAACCCTTGACATTTGAAACATCTCACTTTAGCCAAACTCGTCTCCTTCGGTACGTAGGGTACAGTTGCCTTAGCAGGAATCGCAACAGGAATCGGAGTTGGTACAATTGCCTTAGCAGCTGAACTAGATCCGACGCTTGGGTTTCCAAATTTGACTGGAAACTCGGGTTTGTACAGCTTCGTCCTATTCTGAGCTTCTAACTTCACACATAACCCACATAATGTATCGAAGTCCTCATATGGATACAGTTCCACCGAGTTAGCTATCCTTCGGTTTAAGCCACGCAAGAATCGCGACATCTTCTGCTCCTCATTCTCCTCTATCTCTCCCATTAAGGTTAGGTTCTCAAACTTGATACGAATTACGTAAGTAATACGTATAAAATACAACGGAAGTTTAACAGGTATCAAAGTATCACTTGAATTTTACTAAGGGTGGCCGAAATTTGATGGTGTTCGGCCGTGATGTAGTATGATGTACGGAGTTTGATGTGTTTTATCGAACTAGACCTATAACTCGATAAAAGGTAATCTCTTCCCAAGACCTTTTGAGAATTGATCAAGTTAAAATCTCGAGACGCGTCGAAACAATAACTAAAGTTTGTTGAACTCGTTCAACGTATATTTCAAAGGAAATACAAGGTTTATTATGATTCAAGATATGTTACAATCATCAAATGGACTACTATATATAGTAGTATACAAGGATAATGATACAAAAACAACAAGAAAAAAACGAGCCACCAATCTTCCTCATGTTCGGCCGAATGTAGTGTGGGGAAGGCAAGATCTTGGACAATCTTCAAGTATCTTGGAATGTAGTGTGCATGACTTTGACATGTTGAAAGAAGACTTGATGAAAGTCTTTATCCATGGAAATTTTGGCCGATTTTGTGGGGAGTCTTGGGAGATTTATTTAGAACATGATCTTTATGTATCTTGATAAGATATGAAGATGGTATCTTTTATTTTGTCTTGGCCGATTTTTCAAACAAGGTGGGGAAGGAGGTTATCTTCACTTATCTTGTGAAAGATATGAAGACAAAGGGTCCCTTTCAAGCATGTTTTGGTCGATCTTCATGCTTTTGGACCGATTTCGTCGTCGAGTTCTACGTCACTCTGCTCCGATTAACAACGTAACTCCAATCCGCGTATTCTTTTCTCCCAAATATAATGATGCATGAACATGCGCATTTGTATCGTCGTGGATGTCGATTTTTATCGGAGCTTCTTCGACCGGAATATTAGATATCGTATCATTCCCTCCTTCTTTGAAAGGAATTGACCTCAATTCCGTAATGCCATCGTCGTCAAGGTAAGGCGAGAGATCACCTACGTTGAAAGTCGCGTGTACTCCGTATTCGCCGGAAGTTCGACTTTGTATGCGTTGTCGTTCACTTTTTCCACAATTTTGTACGGACCCTCGGCTCTCGGCATCAATTTGTTCTTCCGTTTGCTTGGGAATCTTTCTTTTCTCAAATGTATCCAAACTAAGTCGCCAACATCAAATAATCTCGCTTTTTTATTTTTGTTCGACTTCCATTTGTAAATTTCATTCACTTCTTTAATCCGTTCCCGTATCTTTTCATGTAACTTTATCATTGATTTGAGTTTTGCTTCGGCGTCTTTGTGAACCAATTCGTTGCTCGGCAAGGGAATCAAGTCCAATGGCAAGTGCGGATTTAATCCGTATACCACTTCAAAAGGTGAATGGGCCGTGGCATAACCGGGTGATCGGTTGTATGCGAATTCCGCATGAGCAAGTTTAACGTCCCAATCCTTCTGTGTTTTATTTACCAACCCTCGCAATAATGCTCCCAAGGTTCGATTAGTTACCTCGGTGTCTGGTCGGTTTGCGGGTGATGTGAAATCGAGCAGGAGTTTAGTACCTACTTTCCTCCATAAAGTATTCGAAGTAACTCGAAATTTGGAATCTCGATCCGACACGATAGTTTTGGAACTCCGTGTAAACGAACTACTTCCCGGAAGTACAAGTCCGCCACATTGCTTGCATCATCGGTTTTGTGGCACGCGATAAAGTGAGCCATTTTCGAAAAACGGTCGACGACCACCATGATCGAGTCTTTGCCTCGTTGAGTACGAGGTAAAGCCACAATAAAATCCATCGAGACATCCTCCCACGGTCGTAACGGTATTGGCAACGGCATGTATGTACTCGACTTGAACGAACTTTTCATCATGTGACAAGTTACGCATTTGCTCACGATTGTGCTTACGTCACCATACATCTTCGGCCAAAAGAAATGTTCTTTTAGCACCTCTACAGTCTTGGTCGAGCCGAAATGACCGGCTAGTCCTCCTCCGTGCGCCTCCCGAACCAGCAATTCCCGAATTGTATGTCTCGGCACACATAATTTATTTCCCTTGAAAAGAAAGCCATCTTGTAAAACAAATTCCTCGTACGGGGCCGTTTTACAACGGTTAAAAATTTCCCCGAAGTCCAAATCGTCGTTGTAATGATCTTTCAAAGTCTCGAACCCCAACAAACGAACATCTAGCATCGACAGTAAGGCATACCGTCTCGATAGTGCATCCGCCACTACATTACTCTTCCCGTCTTTGTACTTGGATGAAAAGTGAAAAGATTGTAAAAATTCCACCCATTTTGCATGTCTCGGGCTTAGCTTACTTTGTCCGTTGATGTATTTCAACGACTCGTGATCCGAATGCAGCACGAAATGTTTCGAACGCAGATAATGACTCCAATGATCGAGTGCTCTTACGATAGCATAGAACTCCTTGTCGTAAGTACAATAATTCACTCGGGCGCCACTTAACTTCTCCGAAAAATAGGCGATGGGACGGCCTCTTTGAATAAGCACTGCCCCAATTCCAACTCCGCTAGCGTCGCATTCCACCTCAAACGGTTGTGAAAAATCGGGTAACGTCAAAATCGGCGCTTCACATAATTTTCCCTTTAAATTTTCAAAAGCCTTTTGGGCCGCCTCGTTCCATGCAAAGGTTCCTTTTTCGGACACTCCGTGATCGGACTGGAGATAGTGCTAAAGTCCCGTATGAATCGTCGGTAAAAAGAAGCGAGGCCATGAAATGACCGTACCTCCGTGATTGTCTTTGGGGTCGGCCACGACTTGATTGCCGCGATCTTCTCTTGGTCGACCGAAACTCTGTCTTTCGAAACAACATAGCCGAGAAAGATAAGACTCTCGACTAGGAAAGTACACTTCTCCCGTTTTCCATAAAGTTTTTGTTCCCTTAGCGTCTCAAATACGTACCGCAAATGTTCGAGATGTTCCTCTACGGACCGACTGTAGATCAAAATGTCGTCTAAGTACACGACAACAAACTTTCCCAAGAAAGGTTTAAGAACCTCGTTCATCAACCTCATAAAAGTGCTCGGGCGTTGGTGAGGCCGAATGGCATCACAACCCATTCGTAAAGTCCATTCTTTGTTTTAAACGCCGTTTTCCATTCGTCTCCCTCTCGCATGCGGATTTGATGGTATCCGCTCCGTAAATCAACTTTGGAAAATATAACCGAGCCATGTAACTCGTCCAGCATGTCGTCTAGTCTCGGGATGGGAAACCGATACTTGACGGTGATGTTATTCACGGCTCTACTGTCAATACACATTCGCCATGTTCCGTCTTTTTTTGGTACAAGTAGGACTGGAACCGCACACGGACTTAAACTTTCTCGGACATATCCGTGATTCATGAGTTCATCAATTTGTCGTTGTAGTTCTTTGGTTTCTTCGGGATTACAACGATACGCCGCTTTGTTCGGTAATGGAGCTCTTATAAGATCAATCGGTGTTCAATTCCGCGGATAGGTGGTAATCCTACCGCAAGTCTTCGGGAATACGTCCAAAACTCGTAATAGTGCATCTATCTTTTCCTCATGGTGCGATTTGGTGGCAAGATTTCGGACCTCTTTGATCATCATCAAATAAACACGTCGCCATCGTCAATGGCGTGTTCGACTTCTTTCTCATTTGCAAACATCGTAAGTTTCGCCCTTCGACTTTTTTGAACTCATCGTCCGGATAGCTTGA
The DNA here is from genome assembly GCA_033398695.1 of Orobanche coerulescens. Classification (NCBI taxonomy): domain Eukaryota; kingdom Viridiplantae; phylum Streptophyta; class Magnoliopsida; order Lamiales; family Orobanchaceae; genus Orobanche; species Orobanche coerulescens. The sequence continues at coordinate 34,552 of JAWKAU010000620.1, forward strand.
GGTGACATAGGTTTAAGAACAATTTTTTACCTTTGTCACGTAACTCATACTCGTTACTCCTCCTCGATGTAGTACGTCCCGATCAAATAACCAAGGTCTTCCTAATAATACGTGACATGCGTCCATCGGTAGTACATCGCATGTAATATCATCGCCATACGAACCCATGGTGAGTCCGACCTTCACTTGCCTTGATACTTTCACCTTGTTTCCATCATCGAGCCAATGGAGTGCATACGGCTTAGGATGGGCCGTGGTGATCAAACCGAGTTTTGAGACCATCTCGCTTGATGCCACGTTTGTACAACTTCCACCGTCAATGATCAAGCTACACCATTTATCTCCGACACGACACTTCGTGAGGAAGATTTGGTCTCGTTGTTCTTCGTCACTTGGGGCGGCCTTCGTTTGTAACATGCGAAGGACGAGGTTCGTGTCATAGTTCGGGGCATCGTATGCCTCGCATTCTTCTTCTTCTTCGTCGCCTTCTAAGTTAAAAACGTCTCCAACTCTTTCTTCTTGACTAGTAATTCTTCTCGGACGGCTATGGCTTCTCGTAAGGTCACATTCCTCCGATTTGGACAAGCACTTTGATAGTGTCCAAATCCTTGACATTTGAAACACCGGACTTTAGATAGGCTTGTTTCTTTTGGTGTGATAGGAGTTTTGGGATGGTAGTAACGGGTTGGCTTGTGGTGATAGGTTTTGGAAACGAGCTAGAACTCGCGCCAAAGTTGGTATTTCCGTATTTAGGTGGGAATTCGGGTTTAGAGAGTTTTGTTTTGTTTTGATTTTCCAACTTTATGCAAAGTCCGCATAAAGTATCAAAGTCGGAATAGGGGTAGAGTTCCACGGAATTAGCAATGTTTTTGTTCAAACCTCGTAGGAAACGGGACATCCGCAATTCTTCGCTTTCTTCAAGTTCTCCCATCAAGGATAAGTTTTCAAACTCCTCGATGTACTCCTCGACACTTAGTTTTCCTTGCGTGAGTTCGAAATTTTTCGATACAAGCTTAACTTGTGTGTAGTCGGGACATATCTCTTTCGTAGTATCTTTTTAGAGAATCCCACGAACGTATCTTCTCTTTTAAGACGAACTCTTTGTGTCTTCATTCGCTCAAACCAAAGGGAAGCTCCTTTCCAAGTTTGAGGATCGCATACTTGCGTACCTCGTCATTGAGGTCCTTGAACTCAAACATTCGTTCAATTTTTCTTTCCCACTCCAAATAAACCTCGGGATCGGTGCCGCCTACGAACTCCGGGAGTTCGCTTGTCTTGTATTCCTCAGCATGTCGTGGTGCATGCATGGTGTCGTATCCTCGTCGTGCTTGGATTCTGGGCTCCGGTAAGCCACGAAGAACGTCACGTAGTTGTGCCACTTCTTCATCGGTGAATGCCATCTTCTTGAGTAACGTCGAGAACTGTGAGGCAAATGGCTCTGGTACCACTTATGATACGAATTACGTAAGTAATACGTATAAAATACAACGAAGTTTAACGGTATCAAAGTATCACTTGAATTTTACTAAGGGTGGCCGAAATTTGATGGTGTTCGGCCGTGATGTAGTATGATGTACGGAGTTTGATGTGTTTTATCGAACTAGACCTATAACTCGATAAAAGGTAATCTCTTCCCAAGACCTTTTGAGAATTGATCAAGTTAAAATCTCGAGACGCGCGTGAAACAATAACTAAAGTTTGTTGAACTCGTTCAACGTATATTTCAAAGGAAATACAAGGTTTATTATGATTCAAGATATGTTACAATCATCAAATGGACTACTATATATAGTAGTATACAAGGATAATGATACAAAAACAACAAGAAAAACGAGCCACCAATCTTCCTCATGTTCGGCCGAATGTAGTGTGGGGAAGGCAAGATCTTGGACAATCTTCAAGTATCTTGGAATGTAGTGTGCATGACTTTGACATGTTGAAAGAAGACTTGATGAAAGTCTTTATCCATGGAAATTTTGGCCGATTTTGTGGGGAGTCTTGGGAGATTTATTTAGGACATGATCTTTATGTATCTTGATAAGATATGAAGATGAGATCTTTTATTTTGTCTTGGCCGATTTTTCAAACAAGGTGGGGAAGGAGGTTATCTTCACTTATCTTGTGAAAGATATGAAGACAAAGGGTCCCTTTCAAGCATGTTTTGGTCGATCTTCATGCTTTTGGACCGATTTCGTCGTCGAGTTCTACGTCACTCCTGTTCCGATTAACAACGTAACTCCAATCCGCGTATTCTTTTCTCCCAAATATAATTATGCATGAACATGCGCATTTGTATCGTCGTGGATGTCGATTTTTATCGGAGCTTCTTCGACCGGAATATTAGATATCGTATCAAAACTACTCAATGTACTCACTGCCATTTAACTTTCCTTCCATAAGATCTGCAATCTTCCTATACAAGGACAACCGATGTGATGTTGGTACATATCTTTTGCGAAGTTTTCCTTTTAAGGAATCCCAGGAACGGATCTTATCTTTTCCCGCATGGGTTCTCCGCGTTTTTACACCTTCGTACCAAAGCGAAGCGCCTTTCCCCAACTTGAGAATGTCATACTTGCACCGTTTCTCATCGTCGAGGTATTTAAAGTCGAACATACGATCAATTTTTCGTTCCCATTCCAGGTAAACTTCAGGGTCTGTCCCTCCAACGAACTCCGGAAGTTCGTTCACCTTGAATTCTTCGGCATGGCATGAGGGTCGTTCATAGTCACCACGCCTAGGTTGCCAATGCTGGTCGCGTTGTTCTGGTACGTCACGCAGTGCGTCACGAAGTTTTGCCAAGAAATCAGCGTCGTTGAGATCCATAATGCCAAAGATCAAGAACTTGGGCTCCGATACCACTTATGATGCGAATTCTTGCTGGTGATGCGAATTCGCTATCGATACAGCGGAAGGCTTTTTGATGAGCGGAAGCTATCGGCAAGAAACTATCGGGAACTGATAACAACAGTTCGCTACAGCAACAATACTGATGAGTAGTATGCGTCTGCGATGAAGACGGCAACTCGATACAACAACAAAACAGGGACTTGACGAAATGTAAAGACTTGATGCAGCCCACTTCCAAACAAATGACACTCAAACAGCAGGTTTTGGGCGGATACGAATTGCAACAAGAAACAAGTTCACAAGATCGAACAATATGCGAATTACTGGACAAGTATGAAACTGTATCGAAAACAAAGAGAATATCGAAACAGGGTATAAACAGATGTTTTTATCAAATTAGACCTATAATTTGATAAAGTGATTTCTCCTCAAGACCTATTGAGAATCAATCAGATTAATACTCGAAACGCGTCGAATAAAAACCAAGTTTTGATGAAAAGCATTCACCAGGGAAAAACACAAAGTGTTCTTATTTATTCAACATTCAATAATCTTCATTACAACTCTACTGCCACTACTTATAGGCAAAAGCAGCCTGACAAGATAAATTAAACTAATACAAGCTGAGCTTAAAATAAGAAAATATAATAAAAAGGTTCCTCATGTCACTTGTTGACAAAAGTGAAAGCTGGGTCTTTGTCTCCAAGTTGCTTGCTGACAGCCGCCTTTTGCCAAGAATCCTGCTGCTTTTGCTGAATATTCTTTTATTGTTTAGTTGCCACTTGAATCTCTTCGCCTCCCCAAGATGCAAGTGTTCTTTTGTTTAAGTTACTCCAATTCCAATTATCAAGGTAACTCCATGCCTCGTTTCAGTTCTCTCGCCCAAGTACGTTGGAGTATGGTCGAGGTGTTTTACGTCAATTCTTACTTCGTCTTCTTCGCTTGGAGTAGTCGGTTTCGTATCATTCCCTCCTTCTTTGAAAGGAATTGTCATAAATTCCGCAATCCCATCGTCGTCGAGATAAGGGGATAGATCTCCTACGTTGAAAGTAGCATGTACTCCGTAATCACCCGGAAGTTCTAACTTGTAAGCATTGTCATTTACCTTCGCAATTATTTTAAATGGTCCCTCAGCTCGTGGCATTAACTTGTTCTTACGCTTACTCGGGAATCGTTCCTTCCTCAAATGTAACCAAACTAAATCTCCAACCTCGAATAGTCTTGGCTTTCTTTGCTTGTTCGATTTCTTTTGGTACGTCTCGTTTATCTCCTTGATTCGATCCCGCACCTGCTCGTGTAATTTCATCATTGATTTCAGTTTTGACTCCGCATCCTTATGCACCAATTCGTTACTCGGTAATGGAATTAAGTCCATCCGTATGTAAGGATTTAGGCCGTAAACTACTTCGAATGGAGAGTGCGCTGTGGCATGAGTAGGAGAACGGTTGTAAGCAAACTCCGCATGCGCGAGCTTCAAATCCCAATCCTTTTGTGTCTTGCTTACTAAGCCTCGCAACAGCGTCCCCAGTGTTCGATTAGTTACTTCAGTTTGTCCGTCGGTTTGAGGATGATGCGAAGTACTAAACAACAGCTTGGTTCCCACCTTCCTCCACAATGTATTCCAAAAGTAGCTTAGAAACTTTGAGTCCCTGTCCGAAACAATAGTTTTTGGGACTCCATGTAATCGTACCACATCTCGAAAATACAAGTCAGCAACATTACTCGCATCATCGGTTTTGTGACAAGGAACAAAATGAGCCATCTTTGAAAAACGATCGACAACAACCATAATCGCCTTCTTACCCCATTGTGTTCGAGGCAAAGCAACAATAAAATCTATCGAGACATCTTCCCATGGCCTCTCCGGAATCGGTAAAGGTGTGTAGACTCCTGGTCTGAACGAACTCTTTGCAACATGGCATGTCACACATTTACTAATTATATTATTAACATCCCCCTGCATCCTTGGCCAATAAAAATGTTCTTTCAGCACATCCAACATCTTAGTCGAACCAAATTGGCCAGCCAAACCTTCCCCGTGAGCTTCTCGAACCAGCAATTCCCGAACCGTATGCTTGGGTAGGCAAAGACGATTTCCTTTAAAAAGGAAGCCTTCCTGTATCGAAAAATCTCCCATCGGGCCGGATTTGCAAAGGACAAAGGTCTCGCCATAATCCGCATCACCTTCATAATATTCCTTCACTGTCTCGAATCAAAGTAGTCGAACATCAAGGGTAGAGAGTAAGGCATACCGCCTAGACAATGCATCTGCTACAACATTTCTCTTTCCATCCTTATATTTTGATGAGAAGTGAAACGATTGTAAAAATTCCACCCACTTCGCATGCCTGGGACTCAACTTGTGTTGCCCGTTAATATACTTCAATGATTCATGGTCCGAGTGTATGATAAAATGCTTCGGCCGAAGATAGTGACTCCAATGATCTAGAGCCCTCACAATAGCATAAAACTCCTTATCATACGTACAATAATTTAGACGAGCACCGTTTAACTTCTCAGAAAAATAAGCAATAGGTCGCTTTCCCTGAATGAGAACCGCTCCAATGCCAACTCCGCTAGCATCACATTCTACCTCAAACGGTTGCGAAAAATCGGGTAATGCTAAGATTGGTGCTTCGCACAACTTCGCCTTCAAATTTGCAAACGCCTCCTGAGCAGCCCGGCTACAATTAAACGTTCCTTTCTTCAAACATTTGGTTATTGGGCTTGCAATGGTACTGAAGTCTCGAATGAATCTTCGGTAAAATGAAGTCAGTCCGTGGAATGATCTAACTTCCGTTACTGTAGTGGGAATTGGCCAGGACTTAATTGCTTCGATCTTTGCTTGATCGACCGATACTCCATCCTTTGAAACAATATAGCCAAGAAAGACTATACTTTCGACCAAAAATGAACACTTCTCCTTTTTTCCATACAGCTTCTGGTTTCTAAGGGTTTCGAAGACTTGCCTCAAGTGTTCGAAATGTTCTTGCAACGATCGGCTGTAGATCAAAATATCATAAGTATACAACCAGAAATTTTCCTAAAAATGGCTTAAGTACCTCATTCATCAAGCGCATGAAAGTACTCGGTGCATTTGTAAGGCCGAACGGCATAACGGTCCATTCATACAGTCCGTGTTTAGTTTTGAAGGCTGTCTTCCACTCATCTACTTCTCTCATCCGGATTTGGTGATACCCACTCCGTAGGTCAACTTTTGAAAAGATTACGGATCCGTGTAATTCATCCAACATGTCATCAAGTCTTGGAATCGGAAATCGATGCTTGATGGTTATATTATTCACGGCTCGACTGTCAATACACATCCTCCAAGATCCGTCTTTCTTAGGAACCAGTAATACTGGAACCGCACAAGGACTTAGGCTTTCTCGAACATACCCACGATCCATTAATTGTTCGATTTGATTTTGTAATTCCTTTGTCTCCTCGGGATTACATCTATAGGCAGCTTTGTTAGGGAGCGACGCACCTGGTATGAGGTCGATCTGATGTTCAATCCCTCGAATAGGTGGCAAACCCGACGGTAATTCTTCGGGAAAGACATCCGCAAATTCGTGCAATAAGGCATCCATCCTCTCGTCGTTCCGCACAACCATGTTACCATTCCGTGTCTCCTTCAGAACCAACAAGTACACACACTTGCCATCTTTAATAGCATGTTCCACATCTCGTTCGCTAGCAAACATGGCCAGTTTTGGCTTTTCACTTCGACTAGAACTCATAGAGTGAATAGCTTGAGGTGACATTGGTTTAAGCACAATCTTCTTGCCCTTATCCTGTAACTCATACTCATTGCTTCTTCCTCGGTGTAAAACGTCCCTATCAAAACATCCATGATCTTCCCAACAGTACATGGCATGCATCCATCGGGAGTACATCACATAATACGTTGTCTTCATACGAACCCATGGCTAGTCCAATCCTCACTTCTTTAGTCACCCTTATTTTGCTCCCATCATCGAGCCAATGCAAAGTGTAAGGTTTTGGGTGAGTCATAGTGGTCAGTCCGAGTTTAGTCACCATCTCGTTGGAAGAGACGTTGGTGAACTCCCTCCGTCAACGATCAAACTACACCATTTATTTCCAACTTGACACTTCGTGTGAAATATTTGATTCCGCTGTTCCGAATCATTCGAAACAGCTTTGGCTTGTAGCGTCCGCAGAACTAAAGCCATGTCATAGCTTGGAGCATCGTAAGTCTCACATTCTTCTCCTTCTTCGTCCTTCGTGTCGAAATCAAATACATCACCCAGTCTTTCTTGCTCAACCAACAACTCGTCTTGGATCGTAACAGCTTCTCTTAGGGTTACCGCTCGTTTGTTTGGACATGCATTTTGATAATGTCTGAACCCTTGACATTTGAAACATCTCACTTTAGCCAAACTCGTCTCCTTCGGTACGTAGGGTACAGTTGCCTTAGCAGGAATCGCAACAGGAATCGGAGTTGGTACAATTGCCTTAGCAGCTGAACTAGATCCGACGCTTGGGTTTCCAAATTTGACTGGAAACTCGGGTTTGTACAGCTTCGTCCTATTCTGAGCTTCTAACTTCACACATAACCCACATAATGTATCGAAGTCCTTATATGGATACAGTTCCACCGAGTTAGCTATCCTTCGGTTTAAGCCACGCAAGAATCGCGACATCTTCTGCTCCTCATTCTCCTCTATCTCTCCCATTAAGGTTAGGTTCTCAAACTCCTCAATGTACTCACTGCCATTTAACTTTCCTTCCATAAGATCTGCAATCTTCCTATACAAGGACAACCGATGTGATGTTGCTACATATCTTTTGCGAAGTTTTCCTTTTAAGGAATCCCAGGAACGGATCTTATCTTTTCCCGCATGGGTTCTCCGCGTTTTTACACCTTCGTACCAAAGCGAAGCGCCTTTCCCCAACTTGAGAATGTCATACTTGCACCGTTTCTCATCGTCGAGGTATTTAAACTCGAACATACGATCAATTTTTCGTTCCCATTCCAGGTAAACTTCAGGGTCTGTCCCTCCAACGAACTCCGGAAGTTCGTTCACCTTGAATTCTTCGGCATGGCATGAGGGTCGTTCATAGTCACCACGCCTAGGTTGCCAATGCTGGTCGCGTTGTTCTGGTACGTCACGCAGTGCGTCACGAAGTTTTGCCAAGAAATCAGCGTCGTTGAGATCCATAATGCCAAAGATCAAGAACTTGGGCTCCGATACCACTTATGATGCGAATTCTTGCTGGTGATGCGAATTCGCTATCGATACAGCGGAAGGCTTTTTGACGAGCGGAAGCTATCGGCAAGAAACTATCGGGAACTGATAACAACAGTTCGCTACAGCAACAATACTGACGAGTATTATGCGTCTGCGATGAAGACGGCAACTCGATACAACAACAAAACAGGGACTTGACGAAATGTAAAGACTTGATGCAGCCCACTTCCAAACAGCGACACTCGAAACAGCAGGTTTTGGGCGGATACGAATTGCAACAAGAAACAAGTTCACAAGATCGAACAATATGCGAATTACTGGACAAGTATGAAACTGTATCGAAAACAAAGAGAATATCGAAACAGGGTATAAACAGATGTTTTTATCAAATTAGACCTATAATTTGATAAAGTGATTTCTCCTCAAGACCTATTGAGAATCAATCAGATTAATACTCGAAACGCGTCGAATAAAAACCAAGTTTTGATGAAAAGCATTCACCAGGGAAAAACACAAAGTGTTCTTATTTATTCAACATTCAATAATCTTCATTACAACTCTACTGCCACTATTTATAGGCAAAAGCAGCCTGACAAGATAAATTAAACTAATACAAGCTGAGCTTAAAATAAGAAAATATAATAAAAAGGTTCCTCATGTCACTTGTTGACAAAAGTGAAAGCTGGGTCTTTGTCTCCAAGTTGCTTGCTGACAGCCGCCTTTTGCCAAGAATCCTGCTGCTTTTGCTGAATATTCTTTTATTATTTAGTTGCCACTTGAATCTCTTCCCCTCCCCAAGATGCAAGTTGTCTTTTGTTTAAGTTACTCCAATTCCAATTATCAAGGTAACTCCATGCCTCGTTTCAGTTCTCTCGCCCAAGTACGTTGGAGTATGGTCGAGGTGTTTTACGTCAATTCTTACTTCGTCTTCTTCGCTTGGAGTAGTCGGTTTCGTATCATTCCCTCCTTCTTTGAAAAGAATTGTCATAAATTCCGCAATCCCATCGTCGTCGAGATAAGGGGATAGATCTCCTACGTTGAAAGTAGCATGTACTCCGTAATCACCCGGAAGTTCTAACTTGTAAGCATTGTCATTTACCTTCGCAATTATTTTAAATGGTCCCTCAGCTCGTGGCATTAACTTGTTCTTACGCTTACTCGGGAATCGTTCCTTCCTCAAATGTAACCAAACTAAATCTCCAACCTCGAATAGTCTTGGCTTTCTTTGCTTGTTCGATTTCTTTTTGTACGTCTCGTTTATCTCCTTGATTCGATCCCGCACCTGCTCGTGTAATTTCATCATTGATTTCAGTTTTGACTCCGCATCCTTATGCACCAATTCGTTACTCGGTAATGGAATTAAGTCCATCCGTATGTAAGGATTTAGGCCGTAAACTACTTCGAATGGAGAGTGCGCTGTGGCATGAGTAGGAGAACGGTTGTAAGCAAACTCCGCATGCGCGAGCTTCAAATCCCAATCCTTTTGTGTCTTGCTTACTAAGCCTCGCAACAGCGTCCCCAGTGTTCGATTAGTTACTTCAGTTTGTCCGTCGGTTTGAGGATGATGCGAAGTACTAAACAACAGCTTGGTTCCCACCTTCCTCCACAATGTATTCCAAAAGTAGCTTAGAAACTTTGAGTCCCTGTCCGAAACAATAGTTTTTGGAACTCCATGTAATCGTACCACATCTCGAAAATACAAGTCAGCAACATTACTCGCATCATCGGTTTTGTGACAAGAAACAAAATGAGCCATCTTTGAAAAACGATCGACAACAACCATAATCGCATCCTTACCCCATTGGGTTCGAGGCAAAGCAACAATTAAATCTATCGAGACATCTTCCCATGGCCTCTCCGGAATCGGTAAAGGTGTGTAGACTCCTGGTCTGAACGAACTCTTTGCAACATGGCATGTCACACATTTACTAATTATATTATTAACATCCCCCTGCATCCTTGGCCAATAAAAATGTTCTTTCAGCACATCCAACATCTTAGTCGAACCAAAGTGGCCAGCCAAACCTCCCCCGTGAGCTTCTCGAACCAGCAATTCCCGAACCGTATGCTTGGGTAGGCAAAGATGATTTCCTTTAAAAAGGAAGCCTTCCTGTGTCGAAAAATCTCCCATCGGGCCAGATTTGCGAAGGACAAAGGTCTCGCCAAAATCCGCATCACCTTTATAATATTCCTTCACTGTCTCGAATCCAAGTAGTCGAACATCAAGGGTAGAGAGTAATGCATACCGCCTAGACAATGCATCTGCTACAACATTGCTCTTTCCATCCTTATATTTTGATGAGAAGTGAAACGATTGTAAAAATTCCACCCACTTCGCATGCCTGGGACTCAACTTGTGTTGCCCGTTAATATACTTCAATGATTCATGGTCCGAGTGTATGATAAAATGCTTCGGCCGAAGATAGTGACTCCAATGATCTAGAGCCCTCACAATAGCATAAAACTCCTTATCATACGTACAATAATTTAGACGAGCATCGTTTAACTTCTCGGAAAAATAAGCAATAGGTCGCTTTCCCTGAATGAGAACCGCTCCAATGCCAACTCCGATAGCATCACATTCTACCTCAAACGGTTGCGAAAAATCGGGTAATGCTAAGATTGGTGATTCGCACAACTTCGCCTTCAAATTTGCAAACGCCTCCTGAGCAGCCTGGCTCCAATTAAACGTTCCTTTCTTCAAACATTCGGTTATTGGGCTTGCAATGGTACTGAAGTCTCGAATGAATCTTCGGTAAAATGAATTCAGTCCTTGGAATGATCTAACTTCCATTACTGTAGTGGGAATTGGCCAGGACTTAATTGCTTCGATCTTTGCTTGATCGACCGATACTCCATCCTTTGAAACAATATAGCCAAGAAAGACTATACTTTCGACCAAAAATGAACACTTCTCCTTTTTTCCATACAACTTCTGGTTTCTAAGGGTTTCGAAGACTTGCCTCAAGTGTTCGAAATGTTCTTGCAACGATCGGCTGTAGATCAAAATATCATCTAAGTATACAACCAGAAATTTTCCTAAAAATGGCTTAAGTACCTCATTCATCAAGCGCATGAAAGTACTCGGTGCATTTGTAAGGCCGAACGGCATAACGGTCCATTCATACAGTCCGTGTTTATTTTTGAAGGCTGTCTTCCACTCATCTCCTTCTTTCATCCGGATTTGGTGATACTCACTCCGTAGGTCAACTTTTGAAAATATTACGGATCCGTGTAATTCATCCAACATGTCATCAAGTCTTGGAATCGGAAATCGATACTTGATGGTTATATTATTCACGGCTCGACTGTCAATACACATCCTCCAAGATCCGTCTTTCTTAGGAACCGATATCTTGGAACCGCACAAGGACTTAGGCTTTCTCGAACATACCCACGATCCATTAATTCTTCGATTTGATTTTGTAATTCCTTTGTCTCCTCGGGATTACATCTATAGGCAGCTTTGTTAGGGAGCGACGCACCTAGTATGAGGTCGATCTCATGTTCAATTCCTCGAATAGGTGGCAAACCCGACGGTAATTCTTCGGGAAAGACATCCGCAAATTCGTGCAATAAGGCATCCATCCTCTCGTCGTTCCACACAACCATGTTACCATTCCGTGTCTCCTTTAGAACCAACAAGTACACACACTTGCCATATTTAATAGCATGTTCCACATCTCGTTCGCTAGCAAACATTGCCAGTTTTGGCTTTTCACTTCGACTAGAACTCATAGAGTGAATAGCTTGAGGTGACATTGGTTTAAGCACAATCTTGTTGCCCTTATCCCGTAACTCGTACTCATTGCTTCTTCCTCGGTGTAAAACGTCCCTATCAAAACATCCATGGTCTTCCTAACAGTACATGGCATGCATCCATCGGGAGTACATCACATAATACGTTGTCTTCATACGAACCCATGGCTAGTCCAATCCTCACTTGTTTAGTCACCCATATTTTGCTCCTATCATCGAGCCAATGCAAAGTGTAAGGTTTTGGGTGAGTTGTAGTGGTCAGTCCGAGTTTAGTCACCATCTCGTTGGAAGCGAAGTTGGTGCAACTCCCTCCGTCAACGATCAAACTACACCATTTATTTCCAACTTGACACTTCGTGTGAAATATTTGATTCCGCTGTTCCGAATCATTCGAAACAGCTTTGGCTTGTAGCGTCCGCAGAACTAAAGCCGTGTCATAGCTTGGAGCATCGTAAGTCTCACATTCTTCTCCTTCTTCGTCTTTCGTGTCGAAATCAAATACATCACCCAGTCTTTCTTCCTCAACCAACAACTCGTCTTGGATCGTGACAGCTTCTCTTAGGGTTACCACTCGTTTGTTTGGACATGCATTTTATAATGTCCGAACCCTTGACATTTGAAACATCTCACTTTAGCCAAACTCGTCTCCTTCGGTACGTAGGGTACAGTTGCCTTAGCAGGAATCGCAACAGGAACCGGAGTTGGTACAGTTGCCTTAGCAGCAGAACTAGATCCGACGCTTGGGTTTCCAAATTTGACTGGAAACTCGGGTTTGTACAGCTTCATCCTGTTCTGAGCTTCTAACTTCACACATAACCCACATAATGTATCGAAGTCCTCGTATGGATACAGTTCCACCGAGTTAGCTATGCTTCGGTTTAAGCCACGCAAGAATCGCGACATCTTCTACTCCTCTATCTCTCCCATTAAGGTTAGGTTCTCAAACTCCTCAATGTACTCACTGATATTTAACTTTCCTTGCATAAGATCTGCAATCTTCCTGTACAAGGACAACCGATGTGATGTTGGTACATATCTTTTGCGAAGTTTTCCTTTTAAGGAATCCCACGAACGGATCTTATCTTTTCCCGCACGGGTTCTCCGCGTTTTTACACCTTCGTACCAAAGCGAAGCGCCTTTCCCTAACTTGAGAATGGCATACTTGCACCGTTTCTCATCGTCGAGGTCTTTAAACTCGAACATACGATCAATTTTTCGTTCCCATTCTAGGTAAACTTCAGGGTCTGTCCCTCCAACGAACTCCGGAAGTTCGTTCACCTTGAATTCTTCGACATGGCGTGATGGTCATTCATAGTCACCACACCTAGGTTGCCAACGCTGGTCGCGTTGTTCTGGTACGTCACGCAGTGCGTCACGAAGTTTTGCCAAGAAATCAGCGTCGTTGAGATCCATAATGCCAAAGATCAGGAACTTGGGCTCCGATACCACTTATGATGCGAATTCTTGCTGGTGATGCGAATTCGCTATCGATACAGCGGAAGGCTTTTTGACGAGCGGAAGCTATCGGCAAGAAACTATCGGGAACTGATAACAACAGTTCGCTACAGCAACAATACTGACGAGTAGTATGCATCTGCGATGAAGACGGCAACTCGATACAGCAATAAAACAGGGACTTGACGAAATTTAAAGACTTGATGCAGCCCTCTTCCAAACAGCGACACTCGAAACAGCACGTTTTGGGTGGATACGAATTGCAACAGGAAACAAGTTCAAAGGATTGAACAATATGCGAATTACTGGACAAGTATGATCTGTATCGAAAACAAAGAGAATATCGAAACAGGGTATAAACAGATGTTTTTATCAAATTAGACCTATAATTTGATAAAGTGATTTCTCCTTAAGACCTATTGAGAATCAATCAGATTAATACTCGAAACGCGTCGAATAAAAACCAAGTTTTGATGAAAAGCATTCACCAGGGAAAAACACAAAGTGTTCTTATTTCTTCAACATTCAATAATCTTCATTACAACTCTACTGCCACTATTTATAGGCAAAAGTAGCCTGACAAGATAAATTAAACTAATACAAGCTGATCTTAAAATAAGAAAAGATAATAAAAAGGTTCCTCATGTCACTTGTTGACAAAAGTAAAAGCTGGGTCTTTGTTTCCAAGTTGCTTGCTGACAGCCGCCTTTTGCCAAGAATTCTGCTGCTTTTGCTGAATATTCTTTTATTGTTTAGTTGCCACTTGAATCTCTTCCCCTCCCCAAGATGCAAGTTGTCTTTTGTTTAAGTTACTCCAATTCCAATTATCAAGGTAACTCCATGCCTCGTTTTAGTTCTCTCGCCCAAGTACGTTGGAGTATGGTCGAGGTGTTTTACGTCAATTCTTACTTCGTCTTCTTCGCTTGGAGTAGTCGGTTTCGTATGATTCCCTCCTTCTTTGAAAGGAATTGTCCTCAATTCCGCAATCCCATCGTCGTCGAGATAAGAGGATAGATCTCCTACGTTGAAAGTAGCATGTACTCCGTAATCACCCGGAAGTTCTAACTTGTAAGCATTGTCATTTACTTTCGCAATTATTTTAAATGGTCCCTCAGCTCGTGGCATTAACTTGTTCTTACGCTTACTCGGGAATCATTCCTTCCTCAAATGTGACCAAACTAAATCTCCAACCTCGAATAGTCTTGGCTTTCTTTGCTTGTTCGACTTCTTTTTGTACGTCTCATTTATCTCCTTGATTCGATCCCGCACCTGCTCGTGTAATTTCATCATTGATTTCAGTTTTGACTCCGCATCCTTATGCACCAATTCGTTACTCGGTAATGGAATTAAGTCCAGCGGTATGTAAGGATTTAGGCCGTAAACTACTTCGAATGGAGAGTGCGCTGTGGCATGAGTAGGAGAACGGTTGTAAGCAAACTCCGCATGCGCGAGCTTCAAATCCCAATCCTTTTGTGTCTTGCTTACTAAGCCTCGCAACAGCGTCCCCAGTGTTCGATTAATTACTTCAGTTTGTCCGTCGGTTTGAGGATGCTGCGAAGTACTAAACAACAGCTTGGTTCCCACCTTCCTCCACAATGTGTTTCAAAAGTAGCTTAGAAACTTTGAGTCCCTGTCCGAAACAATAGTTTTTGGGACTCCATGTAATCGTACCACATCTCGAAAATACAAGTGAGCAACATTACTCGCATCATCGGTTTTGTGACAAGGAACAAAATGAGCCATCTTTGAAAAACGAGCGACAACAACCATAATCGCATCCTTACCCCGTTGGGTTCGAGGCAAAGCAACAATAAAATCTATCGAGACATCTTCCCATGGCCTCTCCGGAATCGGTAAAGGTGTGTAGACTCCTGGTCTGAACGAACTCTTTGCAACATGGCATGTCACACATTTACTAATTATATTATTAACATTCCCCTGCATCCTTGGCCAATAATAATGTTCTTTCAGCACATCCAACGTCTTAGTCGAACCAAAGTGGCCAGCCAAACCTCCCCCGTGAGCTTCTCGAACCAGCAATTCCCGAACCGTATGCTTGGGTAGGCAAAGACGATTTCCTTTAAAAAGGAAGCCTTCCTGTATCGAAAAATCTCCCATCGGTCCAGATTTGCAAAGGACAAAGGTCTCGCCAAAATCCGCATCACCTTC
>JAWKAU010000621.1:0-50000 GCA_033398695.1 Orobanche coerulescens
ATCTCATCACGGGACACTATAAATAAATATCCGTGCAATCCTGGACAAAAAAATTGAATTTTTATTTCGAAAATTTTTCAGTTGATTTTCCCTAGGGGTACCCCTAGGGGAAATGATCGAAAGTTGGAAATTTTGGATCCCGGTTCGTAATCGATATTTTATCACATAAAGTTATAGGTCTTCGAATAAGGTTTCTAACGCTTCGAGAATCGTCCCAATCGGATAAGTAACGAAGGAGATATGGTCAAAACAGTTTCTGGTAAAAGTGAGGCCACGACGACGCAATTAGAGGAGGCCCCCGATGAGCTTCTTTTTCCGGCACATGCCACCGTTTCGGCAATATCTCCTTCGTTATTTATCGGATTGGGTCGATTCTTGCTGCTATGGGAGGCTAATTCAAAGGCCTACGACATGGGGCGGGATCGATTCGATAATCGTCAATTTTGTGGACACTTCCGGATGTTTTTTGTCGTTTCTCAATTGCTGTTCCTCCATTGTTTTGGCCATATCTCCTTCGTTATTCGTCCGATTGGGTCGAAACAAGCGGCGTTGGAAAAATTATTCAAAATACTATAGATCTAAAAAATCAAAATCGAAATTTGATTCCCGGATTCATGGTGAGAGGCTCAAATAGAAGGAAGGGCACATTCTGGGATATATTCGGCGGATATACAGGTGATGGACTCTTGCAAATAACAAAATATCGTCACGGGACACTATAAATAAATATCCGTGCAATCCTGGACAAAAAAATTGAATTTTTATTTCGAAAATTTTTCAGTTGATTTTCCTTGTGGTACCCTGGGAAATGATCGAAAGTTGGAAATTTTGGATTCCGGTTCGTAATCAATATTTTATCACATAAAGTTATAGGTCTTCGAATAAGGTTTCTAACGCTTCGAGAATCGTCCCAATCGGATAAGTAACGAAGGAGATATGGTCAAAACAGTTTCTGGTAAAAGTGAGGCCACGACGACGCAATTAGAGGAGGCCCCCGATGAGCTTCTTTTTCCGGCACATGCCACCGTTTCGGCAATATCTCCTTCGTTATTTATCGGATTGGGTCGATTCTTGCTGCTATGGGAGGCTAATTCAAAGGCCTACGACATGGGGTGGGATCGATTCGATAATCGTCAATTTTGTGGACACTTCCGGATGTTTTTTGTCGTTTCTCAATTGCTGTTCCTCCATTGTTTTGGCCATATCTCCTTCGTTATTCGTCCGATTGGGTCACAACAAGCGGCGTTGGAAAGATTATTCAAAGTACTATAGATCTAAAAAATCAAAATCGAAATTTGATTCCCGGATTCATGGTGAGAGTCTCAAATAGAAGGAAGGGCACATTCTGGGATATATTCGGCGGATCTACAGGTGATGGACTCTTGCAAATAACAAAATTTCATCACGGGACACTATAAATAAATATCCGTGCAATCTTGGACAAAAAAATTAAATTTTTATTTCGAAAATTTTTCAGTTGATTTTCCCTAGGGGTACCCCTAGGGGAAATGATCGAAAGTTGGAAATTTTGGATCCCGGTTCGTAATCGATATTTTATCACATAAAGTTATAGGTCTTCGAATATGGTTTCTAACGCTTCGAGAATCGTCCCAATCGGATAAGTAACGAAGGAGATATGGTCAAAACAGTTCCTGGTAAAAGTGAGGCCACGACGACGCAATTAGAGGAGGCCCCCGATGAGCTTCTTTTTCCGGCACATGCCACCGTTTCGGCAATATCTCCTTCGTTATTTATCGGATTGGGTCGATTCTTGCTGCTATGGGAGGCTAATTCAAAGGCCTACGACATGGGGCGGGATCGATTCGATAATCGTCAATTTTGTGGACACTTCCGGATGTTTTTTGTCGTATCTCAATTGTTGTTCCTCCATTGTTTTGGCCATATCTCCTTCGTTATTCGTCCGATTGGGTCGAAACAAGCGGCGTTGGAAAGATTATTCAAAGTACTATAGATCTAAAAAATCAAAATCGAAATTTGATTCCCGGATTCATGGTGAGAGGCTCAAATAGAAGGAAGGGCACATTCTGGGATATATTCGGCGGATCTACAGGTGATGGACTCTTGCAAATAACAAAATATCATCACGGGACACTATAAATAAATATCCGTGCAATCCTGGACAAAAAAATTGAATTTTTATTTCGAAAATTTTTCAGTTGATTTTCCCTAGGGGTACCCCTAGGGGAAATGATCGAAAGTTGGAAATTTTGGATCCCGGTTCGTAATCGATATTTTATCACATAAAGTTATAGGTCTTCGAATAAGGTTTTTAACGCTTCGAGAATCGTCCCAATCGGATAAGTAACGAAGTAGATATGGTCAAAACAGTTTCTGGTAAAAGTGAGGTCACGACGACGCAATTAGAGGAGGCCAACGATGAGCTTCTTTTTCCGGCACATGCCACCGTTTCGGCAATATCTCCTTCGTTATTTATCGTATTGGGTCGATTCTTGCTGCTATGGGAGGCTAATTCAAAGGCCTACGACATGGGGTGGGATCGATTCGATAATCGTCAATTTTGTGGACACTTCCGGATGTTTTTTGTCGTTTCTCAATTGCTGTTCCTCCATTGTTTTGGCCATATCTCCTTCGTTATTCGTCCGATTGGGTCACAACAAGCGGCGTTGGAAAGATTATTCAAAGTACTATAGATCTAAAAAATCAAAATCGAAATTTGATTCCCGGATTCATGGTGAGAGTCTCAAATAGAAGGAAGGGCACATTCTGGGATATATTCGGCGGATCTACAGGTGATGGACTCTTGCAAATAACAAAATTTCATCACGGGACACTATAAATAAATATCCGTGCAATCCTGGACAAAAAAATTAAATTTTTATTTCGAAAATTTTTCAGTTGATTTTCCCTAGGGGTACCCCTAGGGGAAATGATCGAAAGTTGGAAATTTTGGATCCCGGTTCGTAATCGATATTTTATCACATAAAGAAATAGGTCTACGAATAAGGTTTCTAACGCTTCGAGAATCGTCCCAATCGGATAAGTAACGAAGGAGATATGGTCAAAACAGTTTTTGGTAAAAGTGAGGCCACGACGACGCAATTAGAGGAGGCCCCCGATGAGCTTCTTTTTCCGGCACATGCCACCGTTTCGGCAATATCTCCTTCGTTATTTATCGGATTGGGTCGATTCTTGCTGCTATGGGAGGCTAATTCAAAGGCCTACGACATGGGGCGGGATCGATTCGATAATCGTCAATTTTGTGGACACTTCCGGATGTTTTTTGTCGTTTCTCAATTGCTGTTCCTCCATTGTTTTGGCCATATCTCCTTCGTTATTCGTCCGATTGGGTCGAAACAAGCGGCGTTGGAAAGATTATTCAAAGTACTATAGATCTAAAAAATCAAAATCCAAATTTGATTCCCAGATTCATGGTGAGAGGCTCAAATAAAAGGAAGGGCACATTCTGGGATATATTCGGCGGATCTACAGGTGATGGACTCTTGCAAATAACAAAATTTCATCACGGGACACTATAAATAAATATCCGTGCAATCCTGGACAAAAAAATTGAATTTTTATTTCGAAAATTTTTCAGTTGATTTTCCCTATGGGTACCCCTAGGGGAAATGATCGAAAGTTGGAAATTTTGGATCCCGGTCAGAATCGATATTTTATCACATAAAGTTATAGGTCTTCGAATAAGGTTTTTAACGCTTCGAGAATCGTCCCAATCGGATAAGTAACGAAGTAGATATGGTCAAAACAGTTTCTGGTAAAAGTGAGGTCACGACGACGCAATTAGAGGAGGCCAACGATGAGCTTCTTTTTCCGGCACATGCCACCGTTTCGGCAATATCTCCTTCGTTATTTATCGTATTGGGTCGATTCTTGCTGCTATGGGAGGCTAATTCAAAGGCCTACGACATGGGGCGGATCGATACGATAATCCTCAATTTTGTGGACACTTCCGGATGTTTTTTGTCGTTTCTCAATTGATGTTACTCCATAATTTTGGCCATATCTCCTTCGTTATTCGTCCGATTGGGTCGAAACAAGCGGCGTTGGAAATATTATTCAAAATACTATAGATCTAAAAATCAAAATCGAAATTTGATTCCGGATTCATGGTGAGAGGCTCAAATAGAAGGAAGGGCACATTCGGGATATATTCATGATCTACAGGTGATGGACTCTTGCAAATAACAAAATATCGTCACGGGACACTATAAATAAATATCCGTGCAATCCTGGACAAAAAAATTGAATTTTTATTTCGAAAATTTTTCAGGTGATTTTCCCTAGGGGTACCCCTAGGGGAAATGATCGAAAGTTGGAAATTTTGGATCCCGGTTCGTAATCGATATTTTATCACATAAAGTTATAGGTCTTCGAATAAGGTTTCTAACGCTTCGAGAATCGTCCCAATCGGATAAGTAACGAAGGAGATATGGTCAAAACAGTTCCTGGTAAAAGTGAGGCCACGACGACGCAATTAGAGGAGGCCCCCGATGAGCTTCTTTTTCCGGCACATGCCACCGTTTCGGCAATATCTCCTTCGTTATTTATTGGATTGGGTCGATTCTTGCTGCTATGGGAGGCTAATTCAAAGGCCTACGACATGGGGCGGGATCGATTCGATAATCGTCAATTTTGTGGACACTTCCGGATGTTTTTTGTCGTTTCTCAATTGCTGTTCCTCCATTGTTTTGGCCATATCTCCTTCGTTATTCGTCCGATTGGGTCGAAACAAGCGGCGTTGGAAAGATTATTCAAAGTACTATAGATCTAAAAAATCAAAATCGAAATTTGATTCCCGGATTCATGGTGAGAGGCTCAAATAGAAGGAAGGGCACATTCTGGGATATATTCGGCGGATATACAGGTGATGGACTCTTGCAAATAACAAAATATCGTCACGGGACACTATAAATAAATATCCGTGCAATCCTGGACAAAAAAATTGAATTTTTATTTCGAAAATTTTCAGGTGATTTTCCCTAGGGGTACCCCTAGGGGAAATGATCGAAAGTTGGAAATTTTGGATCCCGGTTCGTAATCGATATTTTATCACATAAAGTTATAGGTCTTCGAATAAGGTTTCTAACGCTTCGAGAATCGTCCCAATCGGATAAGTAACGAAGGAGATATGGTCAAAACAGTTTCTCGTAAAAGTGAGGCCACGACGACGCAATTAGAGGAGGCCCCCGATGAGCTTCTTTTTCCGGCACATGCCACCGTTTCGGCAATATCTCCTTCGTTATTTATCGGATTGGGTCGATTCTTGCTGCTATGGGAGGCTAATTCAAAGGCCTACGACATGGGGTGGGATCGATTCGATAATCGTCAATTTTGTGGACACTTCCGGATGTTTTTTGTCGTTTCTCAATTGATGTTCCTCCATTGTTTTGGCCATATCTCCTTCGTTATTCGTCCGATTGGGTCACAACAAGTGGCGTTGGAAAGATTATTCAAAGTACTATAGATCTAAAAAATCAAAATCGAAATTTGATTCCCGGATTCATGGTGAGAGTCTCAAATAGAAGGAAGGGCACATTCTGGGATATATTCGGCGGATCTACAGGTGATGGACTCTTGCAAATAACAAAATTTCATCACGGGACACTATAAATAAATATCCGTGCAATCCTGGACAAAAAAATTAAATTTTTATTTCGAAAATTTTTCAGTTGATTTTCCTGTGGTACCTTAGGGAAATGATCGAAAGTTGGAAATTTTGGATCCCGGTTCGTAATCGATATTTTATCACATAAAGTTATAGGTCTTCGAATAAGGTTTCTAACGCTTCGAGAATCGTCCCAATCGGATAAGTAACGAAGGAGATATGGTCAAAACAGTTTCTCGTAAAAGTGAGGCCACGACGACGCAATTAGAGGAGGCCCCCGATGAGCTTCTTTTTCCGGCACATGCCACCGTTTCGGCAATATCTCCTTCGTTATTTATCGGATTGGGTCGATTCTTGCTGCTATGGGAGGCTAATTCAAAGGCCTACGACATGGGGCGGGATCGATTCGATAATCGTCAATTTTGTGGACACTTCCGGATGTTTTTTGTCGTATCTCAATTGCTGTTCCTCCATTGTTTTGGCCATATCTCCTTCGTTATTCGTCCGATTGGGTCGAAACAAGCGGCGTTGGAAAGATTATTCAAAGTACTATAGATCTAAAAAATCAAAATCGAAATTTGATTCCCGGATTCATGGTGAGAGGCTCAAATAGAAGGAAGGGCACATTCTGGGATATATTCGGCGGATATACAGGTGATGGACTCTTGCAAATAACAAAATATCGTCACGGGACACTATAAATAAATATCCGTGCAATCCTGGACAAAAAAATTGAATTTTTATTTCGAAAATTTTTCCGGTGATTTTCCCTAGGGGTACCCCTTGGGGAAATGATCGAAAGTTGGAAATTTTGGATCCCGGTTCGTAATCGATATTTTATCACATAAAGTTATAGGTCTTCGAATATGGTTTCTAACGCTTCGAGAATCGTCCCAATCGGATAAGTAACGAAGGAGATATGGTCAAAACAGTTCCTGGTAAAAGTGAGGCCACGACGACGCAATTAGAGGAGGCCCCGATGAGCTTCTTTTTCCGACACATGCCACCGTTTCGGCAATATCTCCTTCGTTATTTATTGGATTGGGCCGATTCTTGCTGCTATGGGAGGCTAATTCAAAGGCCTACGACATGGGGCGGGATCGATTCGATAATCGTCAATTTTGTGGACACTTCCGGATGTTTTTTGTCGTTTCTCAATTGCTGTTCCTCCATTGTTTTGGCCATATCTCCTTCGTTATTCGTCCGATTGGGTCGAAACAAGCGGCGTTGGAAAGATTATTCAAAGTACTATAGATCTAAAAAATCAAAATCGAAATTTGATTCCCAGATTCATGGTGAGAGGCTCAAATAAAAGGAAGGGCACATTCTGGGATATATTCGGCGGATCTACAGGTGATAGACTCTTGCAAATAACAAAATCTCATCACGGGACACTATAAATAAATATCCGTGCAATCCTGGACAAAAAAATTGAATTTTTATTTCGAAAATTTTTCAGGTGATTTTCCTAGGGTACCCTTGGGAAATGATCGAAAGTTGGAAATTTGGATTCCGGTTCGTAATCAATATTTTATCACATAAAGTTATAGGTCTTCGAATAAGGTTTCTAACGCTGAGAATCGTCCCAATCGGATAAGTAACGGGAGATATGGTCAAACAGCTTCGTAAAAGTGAGGCCACGACGACGCAATTAGAGGAGGCCCCCGATGAGCTTCTTTTCCGCACATGCCACCGCTTTCGCAATATCTCCTTCGTTATTTATCGGATTGGTCGATTCTGCTGCTATGGGAGGCTAATTCAAAGGCCTACGACATGGGGTGGGATCGATTCGATAATCGTCAATTTTGTGGACACTTCCTGATGTTTTTGTCGCTTTCTCAATTGATGTTCCTCCATTGTTTTGGCCATATCTCCTTCGTTATTCGTCCGATTGGGTCACAACAAGCGGCGTTGGAAAGATTATTCAAAGTACTATAGATCTAAAAATCAAAATCAAATTTGATTCCTGATTCATGGTGAGAGTCTCAAATAGAAGGAAGGGCACATTCTGGGATATATTCGCGGATCTACAGTGATGGACTCTTGCAAATAACAAAATTTCATCACGGGACACTATAAATAAATATCCGTGCAATCCTCGACAAAAATTAAATTTTTATTTCAAAATTTTTCGCTGATTTTCCTTGTGGGTACCCCTAGGAGAAATGATCGAAAGTTGGAAATTTTGGATCCCGGTTCGTAATCGATATTTTATCACATAAAGTTATAGGTCTTCGAATAAGGTTTCTAACGCTTCGAGAATCGTCCCAATCGGATAAGTAACGAAGGAGATATGGTCAAAACAGTTTCGGGTAAAAGTGAGGCCACGACGACGCAATTAGAGGAGGCCCCCGATGAGCTTCTTTTTCCGGCACATGCCACCGTTTCGGCAATATCTCCTTCGTTATTTATCGGATTGGGTCGATTCTTGCTGCTATGGGAGGCTAATTCAAAGTCCTACGACATGGGGCGGGATCGATTCGATAATCGTCAATTTTGTGGACACTTCCGAATGTTTTTTGTCGTTTCTCAATTGCTGTTCCTCCATTGTTTTGGCCATATCTCCTTCGTTATTCGTCCGATTGGGTCGAAACAAGCGGCGTTGGAAAGATTATTCAAAGTACTATAGATCTAAAAAATCAAAATCGAAATTTGATTCCCAGATTCATGGTGAGAGGCTCAAATAAAAGGAAGGGCACATTCTGGGATATATTCATGATCTACAGTGATGGACTCTTGCATTTAACAAAATTTCATCTCGGGTCAATATATATAAATATCCGTGCAATCTCGACAAAAATTGAATTTTTATTTCAAAATTTTTCGTTGATTTTCCTTGGGGTACCTTTAGGGAAATGATCGAAAGTTGGAAATTTTGGATCCTTGGTCAGAATCGATATTTTATCACATAAAGTTATAGGTCTTCGAATAAGGTTTTTAACGCTGAGAATCGTCCCAATCGGATAAGTAACGAAGTAGATATGGTCAAAACAGCTTCGTAAAAGTGAGGTCACGACGCAATTAGAGGAGGCCAACGATGAGCTTCTTTTTCCGGCACATGCCACCGTTTCGGCAATATCTCCTTCGTTATTTATCGTATTGGGTCGATTCTTGCTGCTATGGGAGGATAATTCAAAGGCCTACGACATGGGGCGGGATCGATTCGATAATCAGCAATTTTGTGGACACTTCCGGATGTTTTTTGTCGTTTCTCAATTGGTGTTCCTCCATTGTTTTGGCCATATCTCCTTCGTTATTCGTCCGATTGGGTCGAAACAAGCGGCGTTGGAAAGATTATTCAAAGTACTATAGATCTAAAAAATCAAAATCGAAATTTGATTCCCGGATTCATGGTGAGAGGCTCAAATAGAAGGAAGGGCACATTCTGGGATATATTCTGATGATATACTTGTGATGGACTCTTGCAAATAACAAAATCTCATCACGGGACATGATAAATAAATATCCGTGCAATCCTGGACAAAAAAATTGAATTTTTATTTCGAAAATTTTTCAGGTGATTTTCCTTAGGGGTACCCCTAGGGGAAATGATCGAAAGTTGGAAATTTTGGATCCCGGTTCGTAATTGATATTTTATCACATAAAATTATAGGTCTTCGAATAAGGTTTCTAACGCTTCGAGAATCGTCCCAATCGGATAAGTAACGAAGTAGATATGGTCAAAACAGTTTCTGGTAAAAGTGAGGTCACGACGACGCAATTAGAGGAGGCCAACGATGAGCTTCTTTTTCCGGCACATGCCACCGTTTCGGCAATATCTCCTTCGTTATTTATCGTATTGGGTCGATTCTTGCTGCTATGGGAGGATAATTCAAAGGCCTACGACATGGGGCGGGATCGATTCGATAATCAGCAATTTTGTGGACACTTCCGGATGTTTTTTGTCGTTTCTCAATTGGTGTTCCTCCATTGTTTTGGCCATATCTCCTTCGTTATTCGTCCGATTGGGTCGAAACAAGCGGCGTTGGAAAGATTATTCAAAGTACTATAGATCTAAAAAATCAAAATCGAAATTTGATTCCCGGATTCATGGTGAGAGGCTCAAATAGAAGGAAGGGCACATTCTGGGATATATTCGGCGGATTTACAGGTGATGGACTCTTGCAAATAACAAAATCTCATCACGGGACACGATAAATAAATATCCGTGCAATCCTGGACAAAAAAATTGAATTTTTATTTCGAAAATTTTTCAGGTGATTTTCCTTAGGGGTACCCCTAGGGGAAATGATCGAAAGTTGGAAATTTTGGATCCCGGTTCGTAATCGATATTTTATCACATAAAATTATAGGTCTTCGAATAAGGTAGGGGTGGACTCGGTTCCATTCGGTTCGGTTTTTGACCGAAACCGAGAGTCGAACCAAATATTCGGTTTCGGTTTGGTTCGGTTCTTTTTGAAGTTCGGTTCGGTTAAGTTCGGTTTTATAAATATTCGGTTCGGTTTCGATTTGGTTTGATGTTTTTTCGGTTCTTCACAATATAAATTCAAATATTATATGCAATAGAATAAGTTATATATAACAACAAGCCAACAAGAATTATATATATATATATATATATATTCAAGATAAAAGCTAGAGTTGCATAGCAATTTCCAAAGATCTCAAAATATATAACAATCGTAAATCACAGTAGCTCATTCTCTCAACCTAAATTAATTGAATCACAAATTCATGAGCATATTATCGGTCCTTCTTGGACACATGAGGGTTTTACAAAAGGAAAACGAATTATACTAAAATTTGAAACACACCAAAATTACAAAAACAAGGTCATTTTAGTATGTTGAAATTTGACTTGGTCCATTTCGTCCGGTTCGTTCTCTACCTCGACCGAGAACCGAACCAAATTAGTTCGGTTCGGTTCTGTTTTTTTGTTTTTCGGTTCGGTCTTCTTCGGTTTCGGTTTTTCGGTTATTTTTTCGGGTTTTTTCGGTTCGGTTTTGGATTTTCGGTTCCGAAATGCCACCCCTAGAATAAGGTTTCTAACGCTTCGAGAATCGTCCCAATCGGATAAGTAACGAAGGAGATATGGTCAAAACAGTTTCTGGTAAAAGTGAGGTCACGACGACGCAATTAGAGGAGGCCCCCGATGAGCTTCTTTTTCCGGCACATGCCACCGTTTCGGCAATATCTCCTTCGTTATTTATCGGATTGGGTCGATTCTTGCTGCTATGGGAGGCTAATTCAAAGGCCTACGACATGGGGCGGGATCGATTCGATAATCGTCAATTTTGTGGACACTTCCGGATGTTTTTTGTCGTTTCTCAATTGCTGTTCCTCCATTGTTTTGGCCATATCTCCTTCGTTATTCGTCCGATTGGGTCGAAACAAGGGCGTTGGAAAGATTATTCAAAGTACTATAGATCTAAAAAATCAAAATCGAAATTTGATTCCCGGATTCATGGTGAGAGGCTCAAATAGAAGGAAGGGCACATTCTGGGATATATTCGCCAGATCTACAGGTGATGGACTCTTGCAAATAACAAAATTTCTTCACGGGACACTATAAATAAATATCCGTGTAATCCTGGACAAAAAAATTGAATTTTTATTTCAAAATTTTTCATTGATTTTCTAGGTACCTTAGGGAAATGATCGAAAGTTGGAAATTTTGGATCCCGTCAGTAATCGATATTTTATCACATAAAGTTATAGGTCTTCGAATAAGGTTTCTAACGCTGAGAATCGCCCCAATCGGATAAGTAACGAAGGAGATATGGTCAAAACAGTTTCTGGTAAAAGTGAGGCCACGACGACGCAATTAGAGGAGGCCCCCGATGAGCTTCTTTTTCCGGCACATGCCACCGTTTCGGCAATATCTCCTTCGTTATTTATCGGATTGGGTCGATTCTTGCTGCTATGGGAGGCTAATTCAAAGGCCTACGACATGGGGCGGGATCGATTCGATAATCGTCAATTTTGTGGACACTTCCGCATGTTTTTTGTCGTTTCTCAATTGGTGTTCCTCCATTGTTTTGGCCATATCTCCTTCGTATTCGTCCGATTGGGTCGAAACAAGCGGCGTTGGAAAGATTTTTCAAAGTACTATAGATCTAAAAAATCAAAATCAAAATTTGATTCCCGGATTCATGGTGAGAGGCTCAAATAGAAGGAAGGGCACATTCTGGGATATATTCGGCGGATCTACAGGTGATGGACTCTTGCAAATAACAAAATCTCATCACGGGACACTATAAATAAATATCCGTGCAATCCTGGACAAAAAAATTGAATTTTTATTTCAAAAAATTTTCAGGTGATTTTCCTGTGGGTACCTGGGGAAATGATCGAAAGTTGGAAATTTTGATCCCGTTCAGAATCGATATTTTATCACATAAAATTATATGTCTTCAAATAAGGTTTCTAACTCATCGAGAATCGTCCCAATCGGATAAGTAACGGTAGATATGGTCAAAACAGCTCGTAAAAGTGAGGTCACGACGACGCAATTAGAGGAGGCCAACGATGAGCTTCTTTTTCCGGCACATGCCACCGCTTCGGCAATATCTCCTTCGTTATTTATCGTATTGGTCGATTCTTGCTGCTATGGGAGGATAATTCAAAGGCCTACGACATGGGGCGGATCGATTCGATAATCGCAATTTTGTGGACACTTCCGATGTTTTTTGTCGCTTCTCATTTGGTGTTCCTCCATTGTTTTGGCCTTATCTCCTTCTGTATTCGTCCGATTGGGTCGTAACAAGCGGCGTTGGTTAGATTTTTCTAAGTAATATAGATTTAAAAATTAATATTCTAAATTTGATTCCCTGATTCATGGTGAGAGGCTCAAATAGAAGGAAGGGCACATTCTGGATATATTCATGATTTACAGTGATGGACTCTTGCAAATAACAAAATATCGTCACGGGACACTATAAATAAATATCCGTGCAATCCTGGACAAAAAAATTGAATTTTTATTTCGAAAATTTTCAGTTGATTTTCCCTAGGGGTACCCATAGGGGAAATGATCGAAAGTTGGAAATTTTGGATCCCGGTTCGTAATCGATATTTTATCACATAAAATTATAGGTCTTCGAATAAGGTAGGGGTGGACTCGGTTCCATTCGGTTCGGTTTTTGACCGAAACCGAGAGTCGAACCAAATATTCGGTTTCGGTTTGGTTCGGTTCTTTTTGAAGTTCGGTTCGGTTAAGTTCGGTTTTATAAATATTCGGTTCGGTTTCGATTTGGTTTGATGTTTTTTCGGTTCTTCACAATATAAATTCAAATATTATATGCAATAGAATAAGTTATATATAACAACAAGCCAACAAGAATTATATATATATATATATATATATATATATATTCAAGATAAAAGCTAGAGTTGCATAGCAATTTCCAAAGATCTCAAAATATATAACAATCGTAAATCACAGTAGCTCATTCTCTCAACCTAAATTAATTGAATCACAAATTCATGAGCATATTATCGGTCCTTCTTGGACACATGAGGGTTTTACAAAAGGAAAACGAATTATACTAAAATTTGAAACACACCAAAATTACAAAAACAAGGTCATTTTAGTATGTTGAAATTTGACTTCGGTCCATTTCGGTCCGGTTCGGTTCCGCTCTACCCCGAACCGAGAACCGAACCAAATTAGTTCGGTTCGGTTCGCTTTTTTGTTTTTCGGTTCGGCCTTCTTCGGTTTCGGTTTTTCGTTATTTTTTCGGGTTTTTTCTGTTCGGTTTTCGATTTTCGGTTCCAAATGCCACCCCTAGAATAAGGTTTCTAACGCTGAGAATCGCCCCAATCGGATAAGTAACGAAGGAGATATGGTCAAAACAGCTTCTCGTAAAAGTGAGGCCACGACGACGCAATTAGAGGAGGCCCCCGATGAGCTTCTTTTTCCGGCACATGCCACCGCTTCGCAATATCTCCTTCGTTATTTATCGGATTGGGCCGATTCTTGCTGCTATGGGAGGCTAATTCAAAGGCCTACGACATGGGGCGGATCGATTCGATAATCGTCAATTTTGTGGACACTTCCGATGTTTTTTGTCGCTTCTCAATTGCTGTTCCTCCATTGTTTTGGCCATATCTCCTTCGTTATTCGTCCGATTGGGTCGAAACAAGCGGCGTTGGAAAGATTATTCAAAGTACTATAGATCTAAAAATCAAAATCGAAATTTGATTCCCTGATTCATGGTGAGAGGCTCAAATAGAAGGAAGGGCACATTCTCGGGATATATTCGCGGATCTACAGTGATGGACTCTTGCAAATAACAAAATCTCATCACGGACACTATAAATAAATATCCGTGCAATCCTCGACAAAAAATTGAATTTTTATTTCAAAATTTTTCAGTGATTTTCCTGTGGGTACCTAGGGAAATGATCGAAAGTTGGAAATTTTGATCCCGTCAGAATCGATATTTTATCACATAAAGTTATAGGTCTTCGAATAAGGTTTCTAACGCTGAGAATCGTCCCAATCGGATAAGTAACGAAGGAGATATGGTCAAAACAGCTTCTCGTAAAAGTGAGGCCACGACGACGCAATTAGAGGAGGCCCCCAATGAGCTTCTTTTTCCGGCACATGACACCGTTTCGGCAATATCTCCTTCGTTATTTATTTGATAGGGTCGATTAATGCTGCTATGGGATGCTAATTCAAAGGCCTACGACATGGGGCGGATCGATTCGATAATCGCCAATTTTGTGGACACTTCCGATGTTTTTTGTCGCTTCTCAATTGCTGTTCCTCCATTGTTTTGGCCAGATCTCCTTAGTTATTCGTCCGATTGGGTCGAAACAAGCGGCGTTGGAAAGATTATTCAAATTACTATAGATCTAATAAATCAAAATCGAAATTTGATTCCCTGATTCTTGGTGAGAGGCTCATATAGAAGGAAGGTCACATTCGGGATATATTCGCGGATCTACAGTGATGGACTCTTGCAAATAACAAAATCTCATCACGGACACTATAAATAAATATCCGTGCAATCCTCGACAAAAAAATTGAATTTTTATTTCAAAATTTTTCAGTGATTTTCCTGTGGGTACCCTAGGGAAATGATCGAAAGTTGGAAATTTTGATCCCGTCGTAATCGATATTTTATCACATAAAGTTATAGGTCTTCGAATAAGGTTTCTAACGCTTCGAGAATCGCCCCAATCGGATAAGTAACGAAGGAGATATGGTCAAAACAGCTTCGTAAAAGTGAGGCCACGACGACGCAATTAGAGGAGGCCCCGATGAGCTTCTTTTTCCTAGCACATGCCACCGCTTTCGCAATATCTCCTTCGTTATTTATCGGATTGGGTCGATTCTTGCTGCTATGGGAGGCTAATTCAAAGGCCTACGACATGGGGCGGATCGATTCGATAATCGCCAATTTTGTGGACACTTCCGATGTTTTTTGTCGCTTCTCAATTGTCGCTCCTCCATTGTTTTGGCCATATCTCCTTCGTTATTCGTCCGATTGGGTCGAAACAAGCGGCGTTGGAAAGATTATTCAAAGTACTATAGATCTAAAAATCAAAATCGAAATTTGATTCCTGATTCATGGTGAGAGGCTCAAATAGAAGGAAGGGCACATTCTGGGATATATTCATGATCTACAGTGATAGACTCTTGCAAATAACAAAATCTCATCACGGGACACTATAAATAAATATCCGTGCAATCCTCGACAAAAAATTGAATTTTTATTTCAAAATTTTTCAGTGATTTTCCTGTGGGTACCCTAGGGAAATGATCGAAAGTTGGAAATTTTGGATCCCGCTCGTAATCGATATTTTATCACATAAAGTTATAGGTCTTCGAATAAGGTTTCTAACGCTGAGAATCGCCCCAATCGGATAAGTAACGAAGGAGATATGGTCAAACAGCTTCGTAAAAGTGAGGCCACGACGACGCAATTAGAGGAGGCCCCGATGAGCTTCTTTTTCCTAGCACATGCCACCGCTTTCGCAATATCTCCTTCGTTATTTATCGGATTGGCCGATTCTTGCTGCTATGGGAGGCTAATTCAAAGGCCTACGACATGGGGCGGATCGATTCGATAATCGCCAATTTTGTGGACACTTCCTGATGTTTTTTGTCGCTTTCTCAATTGGTGTTCCTCCATTGTTTTGGCCATATCTCCTTCGTTATTCGTCCGATTGGGTCGAAACAAGCGGCGTTGGAAAGATTATTCAAAGTACTATAGATCTAAAAATCAAAATCGAAATTTGATTCCTGATTCATGGTGAGAGGCTCAAATAGAAGGAAGGGCACATTCTGGGATATATTCATGATCTACAGTGATGGACTCTTGCAAATAACAAAATCTCATCACGGACACTATAAATAAATATCCGTGCAATCCTCGACAAAAAAATTGAATTTTTATTTCAAAATTTTTCAGTGATTTTCCCTAGGTACCCTAGGGAAATGATCGAAAGTTGGAAATTTTCGATCCCGTCGTAATCGATATTTTATCACATAAAGTTATAGGTCTTCGAATAAGGTTTCTAACGCTTCGAGAATCGCCCCAATCGGATAAGTAACGAAGGAGATATGGTCAAAACAGCTTCGTAAAAGTGAGGCCACGACGACGCAATTAGAGGAGGCCCCCGATGAGCTTCTTTTTCCGGCACATGCCACCGCTTTCGCAATATCTCCTTCGTTATTTATCGGATTGGGTCGATTCTTGCTGCTATGGGAGGCTAATTCAAAGGCCTACGACATGGGGCGGATCGATTCGATAATCGCCAATTTTGTGGACACTTCCGATGTTTTTTGTCGCTTCTCAATTGTCGCTCCTCCATTGTTTTGGCCATATCTCCTTCGTTATTCGTCCGATTGGGTCGAAACAAGCGGCGTTGGAAAGATTATTCAAAGTACTATAGATCTAAAAATCAAAATCGAAATTTGATTCCCGATTCATGGTGAGAGGCTCAAATAGAAGGAAGGGCACATTCTCGGATATATTCAAGTGATCTACAGTGATAGACTCTTGCAAATAACAAAATAAATAACAAAATCTCATCACGGACACTATAAATAAATATCCGTGCAATCCTCGACAAAAAAATTGAATTTTTATTTCAAAATTTTTCAGTGATTTTCCTGTGGGTACCCTAGGGAAATGATCGAAAGTTGGAAATTTTGATCCCGTCGTAATCGATATTTTATCACATAAAGTTATAGGTCTTCGAATAAGGTTTCTAACGCTGAGAATCGCCCCAATCGGATAAGTAACGAAGGAGATATGGTCAAAACAGCTTCGTAAAAGTGAGGCCACGACGACGCAATTAGAGGAGGCCCCCGATGAGCTTCTTTTTCCGGCACATGCCACCGCTTCGCAATATCTCCTTCGATATTTATAGGATTGTGACGATTCTTGGTGCAATGGGATGCTAATTCAAAGACCTACGACATGGGGCGCGATCGAATCGAAAATCGTCAATTTTGTGGACACTTCCGGATGTTTTTTGTCGTTTCTCAATTGCTGTTCCTCCATTGTTTTGGCCATATCTCCTTCGTTATTCGTCCGATTGGGTCGAAACAAGCGGCGTTGGAAAGATTATTCAAAGTACTATAGATATAGAAAATCAAAATCGAAATTTGATTCCCGGATTCATGGTGAGAGGCTCAAATAGAAGGAAGAGCACATTCTGGGATATATTCAAGCGATCTACAGTGATGGACTCTTGCAAATAACAAAATCTCATCACGGACACTATAAATAAATATCCGTGCAATCCTCGACAAAAATTGAATTTTTATTTCAAAATTTTTCAGTGATTTTCCCTGTGGGTACCTTTGGGGAAATGATCGAAAGTTGGAAATTTCGATCCCGTCGTAATCGATATTTTATCACATAAAGTTATAGGTCTTCGAATAAGGTTTCTAACGCTTCGAGAATCGCCCCAATCGGATAAGTAACGAAGGAGATATGGTCAAAACAGCTTCGTAAAAGTGAGGCCACGACGACGCAATTAGAGGAGGCCCCGATGAGCTTCTTTTTCCGGCACATGCCACCGCTTTCGCAATATCTCCTTCGTTATTTATCGGATTGGGCCGATTCTTGCTGCTATGGGAGGCTAATTCAAAGGCCTACGACATGGGGCGGATCGATTCGATAATCGCCAATTTTGTGGACACTTCCGATGTTTTTTGTCGCTTTCTCAATTGTCGCTCCTCCATTGTTTTGGCCATATCTCCTTCGTTATTCGTCCGATTGGGTCGAAACAAGCGGCGTTGGAAAGATTATTCAAAGTACTATAGATCTAAAAATCAAAATCGAAATTTGATTCCCTGATTCATGGTGAGAGGCTCAAATAGAAGGAAGGGCACATTCTCGGGATATATTCGCGGATCTACAGTGATGGACTCTTGCAAATAACAAAATCTCATCACGGGACACTATAAATAAATATCCGTGCAATCCTCGACAAAAAATTGAATTTTTATTTCAAAATTTTTCAGTGATTTTCCTTGGGTACCCTAGGGAAATGATCGAAAGTTGGAAATTTTCGATCCCGTCAGAATCGATATTTTATCACATAAAGTTATAGGTCTTCGAATAAGGTTTCTAACGCTTCGAGAATCGCCCCAATCGGATAAGTAACGAAGGAGATATGGTCAAAACAGCTCGTAAAAGTGAGGCCACGACGACGCAATTAGAGGAGGCCCCGATGAGCTTCTTTTTCCGGCACATGCCACCGCTTCGCAATATCTCCTTCGTTATTTATCGGATTGGGCCGATTCTTGCTGCTATGGGAGGCTAATTCAAAGGCCTACGACATGGGGCGGATCGATTCGATAATCGCCAATTTTGTGGACACTTCCGATGTTTTTTGTCGCTTTCAATTGTCGCTCCTCCATTGTTTTGGCCATATCTCCTTCAAGTTATTCGTCCGATTGGGTCGAAACAAGCGGCGTTGGAAAGATTATTCAAAGTACTATAGATCTAAAAATCAAAATCGAAATTTGATTCCCTGATTCATGGTGAGAGGCTCAAATAGAAGGAAGGGCACATTCTCGGGATATATTCGCGGATCTACAGTGATAGACTCTTGCAAATAACAAAATCTCATCACGGACACTATAAATAAATATCCGTGCAATCCTCGACAAAAAATTGAATTTTTATTTCAAAATTTTTCAGTGATTTTCCTGTGGGTACCCTTGGGGAAATGATCGAAAGTTGGAAATTTCGATCCCGATTCAGAATCGATATTTTATCACATAAAGTTATAGGTCTTCGAATAAGGTTTCTAACGCTGAGAATCGCCCCAATCGGATAAGTAACGAAGGAGATATGGTCAAACAGCTTCGTAAAAGTGAGGCCACGACGACGCAATTAGAGGAGGCCCCGATGAGCTTCTTTTTCCTAGCACATGCCACCGCTTCGCAATATCTCCTTCGTTATTTATCGGATTGGGCCGATTCTGCTGCTATGGGAGGCTAATTCAAAGGCCTACGACATGGGGCGGATCGATTCGATAATCGCCAATTTTGTGGACACTTCCGATGTTTTTTGTCGCTTCTCAATTGTCGCTCCTCCATTGTTTTGGCCATATCTCCTTCGTTATTCGTCCGATTGGGTCGAAACAAGCGGCGTTGGAAAGATTATTCAAAGTACTATAGATCTAAAAATCAAAATCGAAATTTGATTCCTGATTCATGGTGAGAGGCTCAAATAGAAGGAAGGGCACATTCGGGATATATTCATGATCTACAGTGATAGACTCTTGCAAATAACAAAATCTCATCACGGACACTATAAATAAATATCCGTGCAATCCTCGACAAAAAAATTGAATTTTTATTTCAAAATTTTTCAGTGATTTTCCCTAGGGTACCCCTAGGGAAATGATCGAAACTTGGAAATATTGGATCCCGTAACGTAATCGATATTTTATCACATAAACTTAAAGTTCTACCAATAATGTTTCAAAAGCTTATAGAATCTTCCCAATCGGATAAAAAACGAAGGAGATATGGTCAAAACAGCTTCGTAAAAGTGAGGCCACGACGACGCAATTAGAGGAGGCCCCCGATGAGCTTCTTTTTCCGGCACATGCCACCGCTTCGCAATATCTCCTTCGTTATTTATCGGATTGGGTCGATTCTTGCTGCTATGGGAGGCTAATTCAAAGGCCTACGACATGGGGCGGATCGATTCGATAATCGCCAATTTTGTGGACACTTCCTGATGTTTTTTGTCGCTTCTCAATTGTCGCTCCTCCATTGTTTTGGCCATATCTCCTTCGTTATTCGTCCGATTGGGTCGAAACAAGCGGCGTTGGAAAGATTATTCAAAGTACTATAGATCTAAAAATCAAAATCGAAATTTGATTCCTGATTCATGGTGAGAGGCTCAAATAGAAGGAAGGGCACATTCTGGGATATATTCATGATCTACAGTGATAGACTCTTGCAAATAACAAAATCTCATCACGGGACACTATAAATAAATATCCGTGCAATCCTCGACAAAAAAATTGAATTTTTATTTCAAAATTTTTCAGTGATTTTCCCTAGGGGAAATGATCGAAAGTTGGAAATTTTGGATTCCGGTTCGTAATCGATATTTGATCACATAAAGTTATAGGTATTCGAATAAGGTTTCTAACGCTTCGAGAATCATCCCAATCGGATAAGTAACGAAGTAGATATGGTCAAAACAGTTTCTCGTAAAAGTGAGGCCACGACGACGCAATTAGAGGAGGCCCCCGATGAGCTTCTTTTTCCGGCACATGCCACCGTTTCGGCAATATCTCCTTCGTTATTTATCGGATTGGGTCGATTCTTGATGCTATGGGAGGCTAATTCAAAGGCCTACGACATGGGGCGAGATCGATACGATAATCGTCAATTTTGTGGACACTTCCGGATGTTTTTTGTCGCTTTCTCAATTGTCGCTCCTCCATTGTTTTGGCCATATCTCCTTCAAGTTATTCGTCCGATTGGGTCGAAACAAGCGGCGTTGGAAAGATTATTCAAAGTACTATAGATCTAAAAATCAAAATCGAAATTTGATTCCCTGATTAATGGTGAGAGGCTCAAATAGAAGGAAGGGCACATTCGGGATATATTCATGATCTACAGTGATGGACTCTTGCAAATAACAAAATCTCATCACGGACACTATAAATAAATATCCGTGCAATCCTCGACAAAAAAATTGAATTTTTATTTCAAAATTTTTCAGTGATTTTCCTTGGGGTACCTTTGGGGCAATGATCGAAAGTTGGAAATTTTGATCCCGCTCAGAATCGATATTTTATCACATAAAGTTATAGGTCTTCGAATAAGGTTTCTAACGCTGAGAATCGCCCCAATCGGATAAGTAACGAAGGAGATATGGTCAAAACAGCTTTCGTAAAAGTGAGGCCACGACGACGCAATTAGAGGAGGCCCCCGATGAGCTTCTTTTTCCGCACATGCCACCGCTTCGCAATATCTCCTTCGTTATTTATCGGATTGGGCCGATTCTTGCTGCTATGGGAGGCTAATTCAAAGGCCTACGACATGGGGCGGATCGATTCGATAATCGCCAATTTTGTGGACACTTCCTGATGTTTTTTGTCGCTTTCTCAATTGTCGCTCCTCCATTGTTTTGGCCATATCTCCTTCAAGTTATTCGTCCGATTGGGTCGAAACAAGCGGCGTTGGAAAGATTATTCAAAGTACTATAGATCTAAAAATCAAAATCGAAATTTGATTCCCTGATTCATGGTGAGAGGCTCAAATAGAAGGAAGGGCACATTCTGGGATATATTCATGATCTACAGTGATAGACTCTTGCAAATAACAAAATCTCATCACGGGACACTATAAATAAATATCCGTGCAATCCTCGACAAAAAAATTGAATTTTTATTTCAAAATTTTTCAGTGATTTTCCTGTGGGTACCCTTGGGGAAATGATCGAAAGTTGGAAATTTTCGATCCCGTCGTAATCGATATTTTATCACATAAAGTTATAGGTCTTCGAATAAGGTTTCTAACGCTGAGAATCGCCCCAATCGGATAAGTAACGGCGAGATATGGTCAAAACAGCTTCGTAAAAGTGAGGCCACGACGACGCAATTAGAGGAGGCCCCCGATGAGCTTCTTTTTCCGCACATGCCACCGCTTTCGCAATATCTCCTTCGTTATTTATCGGATTGGCCGATTCTTGCTGCTATGGGAGGCTAATTCAAAGGCCTACGACATGGGGCGGATCGATTCGATAATCGCCAATTTTGTGGACACTTCCGATGTTTTTTGTCGCTTCTCAATTGCTGTTCCTCCATTGTTTTGGCCATATCTCCTTCGTTATTCGTCCGATTGGGTCGAAACAAGCGGCGTTGGAAAGATTATTCAAAGTACTATAGATCTAAAAATCAAAATCGAAATTTGATTCCCTGATTCATGGTGAGAGGCTCAAATAGAAGGAAGGGCACATTCTGGGATATATTCATGATCTACAGTGATAGACTCTTGCAAATAACAAAATCTCATCACGGACACTATAAATAAATATCCGTGCAATCCTGACAAAAAATTGAATTTTTATTTCAAAATTTTTCAGTGATTTTCCCTAGGTACCCCTTGGGGAAATGATCGAAAGTTGGAAATTTTCGATCCCGTCAGAATCGATATTTTATCACATAAAGTTATAGGTCTTCGAATAAGGTTTCTAACGCTGAGAATCATCCCAATCGGATAAGTAACGAAGGAGATATGGTCAAAACAGCTTCGTAAAAGTGAGGCCACGACGACGCAATTAGAGGAGGCCCCGATGAGCTTCTTTTTCCTAGCACATGCCACCGCTTTCGCAATATCTCCTTCGTTATTTATCGGATTGGGCCGATTCTTGCTGCTATGGGAGGCTAATTCAAAGGCCTACGACATGGGGCGGATCGATTCGATAATCGCCAATTTTGTGGACACTTCCTGATGTTTTTTGTCGCTTCTCAATTGTCGCTCCTCCATTGTTTTGGCCATATCTCCTTCGTTATTCGTCCGATTGGGTCGAAACAAGCGGCGTTGGAAAGATTATTCAAAGTACTATAGATCTAAAAATCAAAATCGAAATTTGATTCCCTGATTCATGGTGAGAGGCTCAAATAGAAGGAAGGGCACATTCTCGGGATATATTCATGATCTACAGTGATAGACTCTTGCAAATAACAAAATCTCATCACGGACACTATAAATAAATATCCGTGCAATCCTCGACAAAAAATTGAATTTTTATTTCAAAATTTTTCAGTGATTTTCCTGTGGGTACCCCTAGGGAAATGATCGAAAGTTGGAAATTTTGATCCCGTCGTAATCGATATTTTATCACATAAAGTTATAGGTCTTCGAATAAGGTTTCTAACGCTGAGAATCGCCCCAATCGGATAAGTAACGAAGGAGATATGGTCAAAACAGCTTCGTAAAAGTGAGGCCACGACGACGCAATTAGAGGAGGCCCCGATGAGCTTCTTTTTCCGGCACATGCCACCGCTTCGCAATATCTCCTTCGTTATTTATCGGATTGGGCCGATTCTTGCTGCTATGGGAGGCTAATTCAAAGGCCTACGACATGGGGCGGATCGATTCGATAATCGCCAATTTTGTGGACACTTCCGATGTTTTTTGTCGCTTTCTCAATTGCTGTTCCTCCATTGTTTTGGCCATATCTCCTTCAAGTTATTCGTCCGATTGGGTCGAAACAAGCGGCGTTGGAAAGATTATTCAAAGTACTATAGATCTAAAAATCAAAATCGAAATTTGATTCCTGATTCATGGTGAGAGGCTCAAATAGAAGGAAGGGCACATTCGGGATATATTCAAGTGATCTACAGTGATAGACTCTTGCAAATAACAAAATCTCATCACGGACACTATAAATAAATATCCGTGCAATCTCGACAAAAATTGAATTTTTATTTCAAAATTTTTCAGTGATTTTCCCTAGGTACCCCTTGGGGAAATGATCGAAAGTTGGAAATTTTGATCCCTGTCAGAATCGATATTTTATCACATAAAGTTATAGGTCTTCGAATAAGGTTTCTAACGCTGAGAATCGTCCCAATCGGATAAGTAACGAAGGAGATATGGTCAAAACAGCTTCGTAAAAGTGAGGCCACGACGACGCAAATAGAGTAGGCCCACGATGAGCATCTTTTTCCGCACATGCCACCGCTTCTGCAATATCTCCTTCGTTATTTATCGGATTGGGCCGATTCTTGCTGCTATGGGAGGCTAATTCAAAGGCCTACGACATGGGGCGGATCGATTCGATAATCGCCAATTTTGTGGACACTTCCGGATGTTTTTTGTCGTTTCTCAATTGCTGTTCCTCCATTGTTTTGGCCATATCTCCTTCGTTATTCGTCCGATTGGGTCGAAACAAGCGGCGTTGGAAAGATTATTCAAAGTACTATAGATCTAAAAAATCAAAATCGAAATTTGATTCCCAGATTCATGGTGAGAGGCTCAAATAGAAGGAAGGGCACATTCTGGGATATATTCAAGTGATCTACAGTGATAGACTCTTGCAAATAACAAAATCTCATCACGGACACTATAAATAAATATCCGTGCAATCCTCGACAAAAAAATTGAATTTTTATTTCAAAATTTTTCAGTGATTTTCCTGTGGGTACCTAGGGAAATGATCGAAAGTTGGAAATTTTCGATCCCGTCGTAATCGAAATTTTATCAAATAAAGTTATACTTCTTAGAATAAGCTTACTAACGCTACGAGAATCGTCCCAAACTCATAAGTAACGAAGGAGATATGGTCAAAACAGATCGTGCTAAAAGTGAGGCCACGACGACGCAATTAGAGGAGGCCCCCGATGAGCTTCTTTTTCCTAGCACATGCCACCGCTTCGCAATATCTCCTTCGTTATTTATCGGATTGGGCCGATTCTTGCTGCTATGGGAGGCTAATTCAAAGGCCTACGACATGGGGCGGATCGATTCGATAATCGCCAATTTTGTGGACACTTCCTGATGTTTTTTGTCGCTTTCTCAATTGTCGCTCCTCCATTGTTTTGGCCATATCTCCTTCAAGTTATTCGTCCGATTGGGTCGAAACAAGCGGCGTTGGAAAGATTATTCAAAGTACTATAGATCTAAAAATCAAAATCGAAATTTGATTCCCTGATTCATGGTGAGAGGCTCAAATAGAAGGAAGGGCACATTCTCGGGATATATTCAAGCGATCTACAGTGATAGACTCTTGCAAATAACAAAATCTCATCACGGACACTATAAATAAATATCCGTGCAATCCTCGACAAAAAAATTGAATTTTTATTTCAAAATTTTTCAGTGATTTTCCTGTGGGTACCTTTGGGAAATGATCGAAAGTTGGAAATTTTGATCCCGTCGTAATCGATATTTTATCACATAAAGTTATAGGTCTTCGAATAAGGTTTCTAACGCTTCGAGAATCGCCCCAATCGGATAAGTAACGAAGGAGATATGGTCAAAACAGCTTCGTAAAAGTGAGGCCACGACGACGCAATTAGAGGAGGCCCCGATGAGCTTCTTTTTCCGCACATGCCACCGCTTCGCAATATCTCCTTCGTTATTTATCGGATTGGCCGATTCTTGCTGCTATGGGAGGCTAATTCAAAGGCCTACGACATGGGGCGGATCGATTCGATAATCGCCAATTTTGTGGACACTTCCTGATGTTTTTTGTCGCTTTCTCAATTGTCGCTCCTCCATTGTTTTGGCCATATCTCCTTCGTTATTCGTCCGATTGGGTCGAAACAAGCGGCGTTGGAAAGATTATTCAAAGTACTATAGATCTAAAAATCAAAATCGAAATTTGATTCCCTGATTCATGGTGAGAGGCTCAAATAGAAGGAAGGGCACATTCGGGATATATTCATGATCTACAGTGATAGACTCTTGCAAATAACAAAATCTCATCACGGACACTATAAATAAATATCCGTGCAATCCTCGACAAAAAATTGAATTTTTATTTCAAAATTTTTCAGTGATTTTCCTAGGGTACCCTAGGGAAATGATCGAAAGTTGGAAATTTTGATCCCGTCAGAATCGATATTTTATCACATAAAGTTATAGGTCTTCGAATAAGGTTTCTAACGCTGAGAATCGCCCCAATCGGATAAGTAACGAAGGAGATATGGTCAAACAGCTTCGTAAAAGTGAGGCCACGACGACGCAATTAGAGGAGGCCCCCGATGAGCTTCTTTTTCCGGCACATGCCACCGCTTCGCAATATCTCCTTCGTTATTTATCGGATTGGGCCGATTCTGCTGCTATGGGAGGCTAATTCAAAGGCCTACGACATGGGGCGGATCGATTCGATAATCGCCAATTTTGTGGACACTTCCTGATGTTTTTTGTCGCTTTCTCAATTGTCGCTCCTCCATTGTTTTGGCCATATCTCCTTCAAGTTATTCGTCCGATTGGGTCGAAACAAGCGGCGTTGGAAAGATTATTCAAAGTACTATAGATCTAAAAATCAAAATCGAAATTTGATTCCCTGATTCATGGTGAGAGGCTCAAATAGAAGGAAGGGCACATTCTGGGATATATTCATGATCTACAGTGATAGACTCTTGCAAATAACAAAATCTCATCACGGACACTATAAATAAATATCCGTGCAATCCTCGACAAAAAATTGAATTTTTATTTCAAAATTTTTCAGTGATTTTCCTTGGGTACCCTAGGGAAATGATCGAAAGTTGGAAATTTTCGATCCCTTGTCAGAATCGATATTTTATCACATAAAGTTATAGGTCTTCGAATAAGGTTTCTAACGCTTCGAGAATCGCCCCAATCGGATAAGTAACGAAGGAGATATGGTCAAAACAGCTTCGTAAAAGTGAGGCCACGACGACGCAATTAGAGGAGGCCCCGATGAGCTTCTTTTTCCTAGCACATGCCACCGCTTCGCAATATCTCCTTCGTTATTTATCGGATTGGGTCGATTCTTGCTG
The DNA here is from genome assembly GCA_033398695.1 of Orobanche coerulescens. Classification (NCBI taxonomy): domain Eukaryota; kingdom Viridiplantae; phylum Streptophyta; class Magnoliopsida; order Lamiales; family Orobanchaceae; genus Orobanche; species Orobanche coerulescens. The sequence goes on from JAWKAU010000621.1 coordinate 26,546, forward strand.
CTATGGGAGGCTAATTCAAAGGCCTACGACATGGGGCGGATCGATTCGATAATCGCCAATTTTGTGGACACTTCCGATGTTTTTTGTCGCTTCTCAATTGCTGTTCCTCCATTGTTTTGGCCATATCTCCTTCGTTATTCGTCCGATTGGGTCGAAACAAGCGGCGTTGGAAAGATTATTCAAAGTACTATAGATCTAAAAATCAAAATCGAAATTTGATTCCCTGATTCATGGTGAGAGGCTCAAATAGAAGGAAGGGCACATTCTGGGATATATTCAAGCTGATCTACAGTGATAGACTCTTGCAAATAACAAAATCTCATCACGGACACTATAAATAAATATCCGTAATCTCGACAAAAAATTGAATTTTTATTTCAAAATTTTTCAGTGATTTTCCTGGGGTACCCTTTGGGGAAATGATCGAAAGTTGGAAATTTCGATCCCGTCAGAATCGATATTTTATCACATAAAGTTATAGGTCTTCGAATAAGGTTTCTAACGCTTCGAGAATCGCCCCAATCGGATAAGTAACGGCGAGATATGGTCAAAACAGCTTCGTAAAAGTGAGGCCACGACGACGCAATTAGAGGAGGCCCCCGATGAGCTTCTTTTTCCGCACATGCCACCGCTTTCGCAATATCTCCTTCGTTATTTATCGGATTGGGCCGATTCTTGCTGCTATGGGAGGCTAATTCAAAGGCCTACGACATGGGGCGGATCGATTCGATAATCGCCAATTTTGTGGACACTTCCTGATGTTTTTTGTCGCTTCTCAATTGCCGTTCCTCCATTGTTTTGGCCATATCTCCTTCGTTATTCGTCCGATTGGGTCGAAACAAGCGGCGTTGGAAAGATTATTCAAAGTACTATAGATCTAAAAATCAAAATCGAAATTTGATTCCCTGATTCATGGTGAGAGGCTCAAATAGAAGGAAGGGCACATTCGGGATATATTCAAGTGATCTACAGTGATGGACTCTTGCAAATAACAAAATCTCATCACGGACACTATAAATAAATATCCGTGCAATCCTCGACAAAAAATTGAATTTTTATTTCAAAATTTTTCAGTGATTTTCCTTGTGGGTACCTTGTGGGAAATGATCGAAAGTTGGAAATTTTGATCCCGATTCAGAATCGATATTTTATCACATAAAGTTATAGGTCTTCGAATAAGGTTTCTAACGCTGAGAATCGCCCCAATCGGATAAGTAACGAAGGAGATATGGTCAAAACAGCTTCGTAAAAGTGAGGCCACGACGACGCAATTAGAGGAGGCCCCGATGAGCTTCTTTTTCCGCACATGCCACCGCTTTCGCAATATCTCCTTCGTTATTTATCGGATTGGGCCGATTCTTGCTGCTATGGGAGGCTAATTCAAAGGCCTACGACATGGGGCGGATCGATTCGATAATCGCCAATTTTGTGGACACTTCCTGATGTTTTTTGTCGCTTCTCAATTGTCGCTCCTCCATTGTTTTGGCCATATCTCCTTCGTTATTCGTCCGATTGGGTCGAAACAAGCGGCGTTGGAAAGATTATTCAAAGTACTATAGATCTAAAAATCAAAATCGAAATTTGATTCCTGATTCATGGTGAGAGGCTCAAATAGAAGGAAGGGCACATTCTCGGATATATTCATGATCTACAGTGATAGACTCTTGCAAATAACAAAATCTCATCACGGGACACTATAAATAAATATCCGTGCAATCCTCGACAAAAAATTGAATTTTTATTTCAAAATTTTTCAGTGATTTTCCTTGTGGGTACCCTAGGGAAATGATCGAAAGTTGGAAATTTTGATCCCGATTCAGAATCGATATTTTATCACATAAAGTTATAGGTCTTCGAATAAGGTTTCTAACGCTTCGAGAATCGCCCCAATCGGATAAGTAACGAAGGAGATATGGTCAAAACAGCTTCGTAAAAGTGAGGCCACGACGACGCAATTAGAGGAGGCCCCGATGAGCTTCTTTTTCCGGCACATGCCACCGCTTTCGCAATATCTCCTTCGTTATTTATCGGATTGGGCCGATTCTTGCTGCTATGGGAGGCTAATTCAAAGGCCTACGACATGGGGCGGATCGATTCGATAATCGCCAATTTTGTGGACACTTCCTGATGTTTTTTGTCGCTTCTCAATTGCTGTTCCTCCATTGTTTTGGCCATATCTCCTTCAAGTTATTCGTCCGATTGGGTCGAAACAAGCGGCGTTGGAAAGATTATTCAAAGTACTATAGATCTAAAAATCAAAATCGAAATTTGATTCCCTGATTCATGGTGAGAGGCTCAAATAGAAGGAAGGGCACATTCTGGGATATATTCATGATCTACAGTGATAGACTCTTGCAAATAACAAAATCTCATCACGGGACACTATAAATAAATATCCGTGCAATCCTCGACAAAAAATTGAATTTTTATTTCAAAATTTTTCAGTGATTTTCCTTGTGGGTACCCTTTGGGAAATGATCGAAAGTTGGAAATTTTGATCCCGTCAGAATCGATATTTTATCACATAAAGTTATAGGTCTTCGAATAAGGTTTCTAACGCTGAGAATCGCCCCAATCGGATAAGTAACGAAGGAGATATGGTCAAAACAGCTTCGTAAAAGTGAGGCCACGACGACGCAATTAGAGGAGGCCCCGATGAGCTTCTTTTTCCGCACATGCCACCGCTTTCGCAATATCTCCTTCGTTATTTATCGGATTGGGTCGATTCTGCTGCTATGGGAGGCTAATTCAAAGGCCTACGACATGGGGCGGATCGATTCGATAATCGCCAATTTTGTGGACACTTCCTGATGTTTTTTGTCGCTTTCTCAATTGTCGCTCCTCCATTGTTTTGGCCATATCTCCTTCAAGTTATTCGTCCGATTGGGTCGAAACAAGCGGCGTTGGAAAGATTATTCAAAGTACTATAGATCTAAAAATCAAAATCGAAATTTGATTCCCTGATTCATGGTGAGAGGCTCAAATAGAAGGAAGGGCACATTCTCGGGATATATTCATGATCTACAGTGATAGACTCTTGCAAATAACAAAATCTCATCACGGACACTATAAATAAATATCCGTGCAATCCTCGACAAAAAATTGAATTTTTATTTCAAAATTTTTCAGTGATTTTCCTGTGGGTACCTCTAGGGAAATGATCGAAAGTTGGAAATTTTCGATCCCGCTCGTAATCGATATTTTATCACATAAAGTTATAGGTCTTCGAATAAGGTTTCTAACGCTTCGAGAATCGTCACAATCGGATAAGTCACGAAGGAGATATGGTCAAAACAGCTTCGTAAAAGTGAGGTCACGACGACGCAATTAGAGGAGGCCCCGATGAGCTTCTTTTTCCGACACATGCCACCGTTTCGGCAATATCTCCTTCGTTATTTATCGGATTGGGTCGATTCTTGCTGCTATGGGAGGCTAATTCAAAGTCCTACGACATGGGGCGGGATCGATTCGATAATCGTCAATTTTGTGGACACTTCCGGATGTTTTTTATCGTTTCTCAATTGCTGTTCCTCCATTGTTTTGACCATATCTCCTTCGTTATTCGTCCGATTGGGTCGAAACAAGCGGCGTTGGAAAGATTATTCAAAGTACTATATATCTAAAAAATCAAAATCAAAATTTGATTCCCGGATTCATGGTGAGAGGCTCAAATAGAAGGAAGGGCACATTCTGGGATATATTCAGATCTACAGTGATAGACTCTTGCAAATAACAAAATCTCATCACGGACACTATAAATAAATATCCGTGCAATCCTCGACAAAAAAATTGAATTTTTATTTCAAAATTTTTCAGTGATTTTCCTGTGGGTACCCTTGGGGAAATGATCGAAAGTTGGAAATTTTGATCCCGTCAGAATCGATATTTTATCACATAAAGTTATAGGTCTTCGAATAAGGTTTCTAACGCTTCGAGAATCGCCCCAATCGGATAAGTAACGGCGAGATATGGTCAAAACAGCTTCGTAAAAGTGAGGCCACGACGACGCAATTAGAGGAGGCCCCGATGAGCTTCTTTTTCCGGCACATGCCACCGCTTCGCAATATCTCCTTCGTTATTTATCGGATTGGGCCGATTCTTGCTGCTATGGGAGGCTAATTCAAAGGCCTACGACATGGGGCGGATCGATTCGATAATCGCCAATTTTGTGGACACTTCCTGATGTTTTTTGTCGCTTTCTCAATTGTCGCTCCTCCATTGTTTTGGCCATATCTCCTTCGTTATTCGTCCGATTGGGTCGAAACAAGCGGCGTTGGAAAGATTATTCAAAGTACTATAGATCTAAAAATCAAAATCGAAATTTGATTCCCTGATTCATGGTGAGAGGCTCAAATAGAAGGAAGGGCACATTCGGGATATATTCATGATCTACAGTGATAGACTCTTGCAAATAACAAAATCTCATCACGGACACTATAAATAAATATCCGTGCAATCCTCGACAAAAAAATTGAATTTTTATTTCAAAATTTTTCAGTGATTTTCCTGTGGGTACTTGTGGGAAATGATCGAAAGTTGGAAATTTCGATCCCGTCGTAATCGATATTTTATCACATAAAGTTATAGGTCTTCGAATAAGGTTTCTAACGCTTCGAGAATCGCCCCAATCGGATAAGTAACGGCGAGATATGGTCAAAACAGCTTCGTAAAAGTGAGGCCACGACGACGCAATTAGAGGAGGAGGCCCCGATGAGCTTCTTTTTCCGCACATGCCACCGCTTTCGCAATATCTCCTTCGTTATTTATCGGATTGGGTCGATTCTTGCTGCTATGGGAGGCTAATTCAAAGGCCTACGACATGGGGCGGATCGATTCGATAATCGCCAATTTTGTGGACACTTCCTGATGTTTTTTGTCGCTTTCAATTGTCGCTCCTCCATTGTTTTGGCCATATCTCCTTCAAGTTATTCGTCCGATTGGGTCGAAACAAGCGGCGTTGGAAAGATTATTCAAAGTACTATAGATCTAAAAATCAAAATCGAAATTTGATTCCTGATTCATGGTGAGAGGCTCAAATAGAAGGAAGGGCACATTCTCGGGATATATTCATGATCTACAGTGATAGACTCTTGCAAATAACAAAATCTCATCACGGACACTATAAATAAATATCCGTGCAATCTCGACAAAAAATTGAATTTTTATTTCAAAATTTTTCAGTGATTTTCCTGTGGGTACCTAGGGAAATGATCGAAAGTTGGAAATTTTCGATCCCGTCGTAATCGATATTTTATCACATAAAGTTATAGGTCTTCGAATAAGGTTTCTAACGCTGAGAATCGCCCCAATCGGATAAGTAACGAAGGAGATATGGTCAAAACAGCTTCGTAAAAGTGAGGCCACGACGACGCAATTAGAGGAGGCCCCGATGAGCTTCTTTTTCCGCACATGCCACCGCTTTCGCAATATCTCCTTCGTTATTTATCGGATTGGGTCGATTCTTGCTGCTATGGGAGGCTAATTCAAAGGCCTACGACATGGGGCGGATCGATACGATAATCGTCAATTTTGTGGACACTTCCGGATATTTTTTGTCGTTTCTCAATTGCTGTTCCTCCATTGTTTTGGCCATATCTCCTTCGTTATTCGTCCGATTGGGTCGAAACAAGCGGCGTTGGAAAGATTATTCAAAGTACTATAGATCTAAAAAATCAAAATCGAAATTTGATTCCCTGATTCATGGTGAGAGGCTCAAATAGAAGGAAGGGCACATTCTCGGGATATATTCATGATCTACAGTGATAGACTCTTGCAAATAACAAAATCTCATCACGGACACTATAAATAAATATCCGTGCAATCCTCGACAAAAATTGAATTTTTATTTCAAAATTTTTCAGTGATTTTCCTGTGGGTACCTTTGGGAAATGATCGAAAGTTGGAAATTTTGATCCCGTCAGAATCGATATTTTATCACATAAAGTTATAGGTCTTCGAATAAGGTTTCTAACGCTTCGAGAATCGCCCCAATCGGATAAGTAACGGCGAGATATGGTCAAAACAGCTTCGTAAAAGTGAGGCCACGACGACGCAATTAGAGGAGGCCCCGATGAGCTTCTTTTTCCGCACATGCCACCGCTTCGCAATATCTCCTTCGTTATTTATCGGATTGGGTCGATTCTTGCTGCTATGGGAGGCTAATTCAAAGGCCTACGACATGGGGCGGATCGATTCGATAATCGCCAATTTTGTGGACACTTCCTGATGTTTTTTGTCGCTTCTCAATTGTCGCTCCTCCATTGTTTTGGCCATATCTCCTTCGTTATTCGTCCGATTGGGTCGAAACAAGCGGCGTTGGAAAGATTATTCAAAGTACTATAGATCTAAAAATCAAAATCGAAATTTGATTCCTGATTCATGGTGAGAGGCTCAAATAGAAGGAAGGGCACATTCTCGGGATATATTCATGATCTACAGTGATAGACTCTTGCAAATAACAAAATCTCATCACGGACACTATAAATAAATATCCGTGCAATCCTCGACAAAAAAATTGAATTTTTATTTCAAAATTTTTCAGTGATTTTCCTGTGGGTACCCTAGGGAAATGATCGAAAGTTGGAAATTTTGATCCCGATTCAGAATCGATATTTTATCACATAAAGTTATAGGTCTTCGAATAAGGTTTCTAACGCTTCGAGAATCGTCCCAATCGGATAAGTAACGAAGGAGATATGGTCAAAACAGCTTCGTAAAAGTGAGGCCACGACGACGCAATTAGAGGAGGCCCCCGATGAGCTTCTTTTTCCGGCACATGCCACCGCTTCGCAATATCTCCTTCGTTATTTATCGGATTGGGCCGATTCTTGCTGCTATGGGAGGCTAATTCAAAGGCCTACGACATGGGGCGGATCGATTCGATAATCGCCAATTTTGTGGACACTTCCTGATGTTTTTTGTCGCTTCTCAATTGTCGTTCCTCCATTGTTTTGGCCATATCTCCTTCGTTATTCGTCCGATTGGGTCGAAACAAGCGGCGTTGGAAAGATTATTCAAAGTACTATAGATCTAAAAATCAAAATCGAAATTTGATTCCCTGATTCATGGTGAGAGGCTCAAATAGAAGGAAGGGCACATTCTCGGGATATATTCATGATCTACAGTGATAGACTCTTGCAAATAACAAAATCTCATCACGGACACTATAAATAAATATCCGTGCAATCCTCGACAAAAAAATTGAATTTTTATTTCAAAATTTTTCAGTGATTTTCCTTGTGGGTACTTTGGGGAAATGATCGAAAGTTGGAAATTTTGATCCCGTCAGAATCGATATTTTATCACATAAAGTTATAGGTCTTCGAATAAGGTTTCTAACGCTTCGAGAATCGCCCCAATCGGATAAGTAACGGCGAGATATGGTCAAAACAGCTTCGTAAAAGTGAGGCCACGACGACGCAATTAGAGGAGGCCCCGATGAGCTTCTTTTTCCGCACATGCCACCGCTTTCGCAATATCTCCTTCGTTATTTATCGGATTGGCCGATTCTTGCTGCTATGGGAGGCTAATTCAAAGGCCTACGACATGGGGCGGATCGATTCGATAATCGCCAATTTTGTGGACACTTCCTGATGTTTTTTGTCGCTTTCTCAATTGCTCCTCCATTGTTTTGGCCATATCTCCTTCGTTATTCGTCCGATTGGGTCGAAACAAGCGGCGTTGGAAAGATTATTCAAAGTACTATAGATCTAAAAATCAAAATCGAAATTTGATTCCCTGATTCATGGTGAGAGGCTCAAATAGAAGGAAGGGCACATTCTCGGGATATATTCATGATCTACAGTGATAGACTCTTGCAAATAACAAAATCTCATCACGGACACTATAAATAAATATCCGTGCAATCCTCGACAAAAAATTGAATTTTTATTTCAAAATTTTTCAGTGATTTTCCTGTGGGTACTTTGGGGAAATGATCGAAAGTTGGAAATTTTCGATCCCGTGTCAGAATCGATATTTTATCACATAAAGTTATAGGTCTTCGAATAAGGTTTCTAACGCTGAGAATCGCCCCAATCGGATAAGTAACGGCGAGATATGGTCAAACAGCTTCGTAAAAGTGAGGCCACGACGACGCAATTAGAGGAGGCCCCGATGAGCTTCTTTTTCCGGCACATGCCACCGCTTTCGCAATATCTCCTTCGTTATTTATCGGATTGGGCCGATTCTTGCTGCTATGGGAGGCTAATTCAAAGGCCTACGACATGGGGCGGATCGATTCGATAATCGCCAATTTTGTGGACACTTCCTGATGTTTTTTGTCGCTTCTCAATTGCTCCTCCATTGTTTTGGCCATATCTCCTTCAAGTTATTCGTCCGATTGGGTCGAAACAAGCGGCGTTGGAAAGATTATTCAAAGTACTATAGATCTAAAAATCAAAATCGAAATTTGATTCCTGATTCATGGTGAGAGGCTCAAATAGAAGGAAGGGCACATTCTCGGGATATATTCATGATCTACAGTGATAGACTCTTGCAAATAACAAAATCTCATCACGGACACTATAAATAAATATCCGTGCAATCCTCGACAAAAAAATTGAATTTTTATTTCAAAATTTTTCAGTGATTTTCCTTGTGGTACTTTGGGGAAATGATCGAAAGTTGGAAATTTTGATCCCGTCGTAATCGATATTTTATCACATAAAGTTATAGGTCTTCGAATAAGGTTTCTAACGCTGAGAATCGCCCCAATCGGATAAGTAACGAAGGAGATATGGTCAAAACAGCTTCGTAAAAGTGAGGCCACGACGACGCAATTAGAGGAGGCCCCCGATGAGCTTCTTTTTCCGCACATGCCACCGCTTTCGCAATATCTCCTTCGTTATTTATCGGATTGGGCCGATTCTTGCTGCTATGGGAGGCTAATTCAAAGGCCTACGACATGGGGCGGATCGATTCGATAATCGCCAATTTTGTGGACACTTCCTGATGTTTTTTGTCGCTTCTCAATTGTCGTTCCTCCATTGTTTTGGCCATATCTCCTTCGTTATTCGTCCGATTGGGTCGAAACAAGCGGCGTTGGAAAGATTATTCAAAGTACTATAGATCTAAAAATCAAAATCGAAATTTGATTCCTGATTCATGGTGAGAGGCTCAAATAGAAGGAAGGGCACATTCTCGGGATATATTCAGCGATCTACAGTGATAGACTCTTGCAAATAACAAAATCTCATCACGGACACTATAAATAAATATCCGTGCAATCCTCGACAAAAAAATTGAATTTTTATTTCAAAATTTTTCAGTGATTTTCCCTAGGTACCCTTGGGGAAATGATCGAAAGTTGGAAATTTTGATCCCGTCAGAATCGATATTTTATCACATAAAGTTATAGGTCTTCGAATAAGGTTTCTAACGCTTCGAGAATCGCCCCAATCGGATAAGTAACGAAGGAGATATGGTCAAAACAGCTTCGTAAAAGTGAGGCCACGACGACGCAATTAGAGGAGGCCCTCGATGAGCTTCTTTTTCCGGCACATGCCACCGCTTCGCAATATCTCCTTCGTTATTTATCGGATTGGGTCGATTCTTGCTGCTATGGGAGGCTAATTCAAAGGCCTACGACATGGGGCGGATCGATTCGATAATCGCCAATTTTGTGGACACTTCCTGATGTTTTTTGTCGCTTCTCAATTGTCGCTCCTCCATTGTTTTGGCCATATCTCCTTCGTTATTCGTCCGATTGGGTCGAAACAAGCGGCGTTGGAAAGATTATTCAAAGTACTATAGATCTAAAAATCAAAATCGAAATTTGATTCCTGATTCATGGTGAGAGGCTCAAATAGAAGGAAGGGCACATTCTCGGGATATATTCATGATCTACAGTGATAGACTCTTGCAAATAACAAAATCTCATCACGGACACTATAAATAAATATCCGTGCAATCTCGACAAAAAAATTGAATTTTTATTTCAAAATTTTTCAGTGATTTTCCTGTGGGTACCCTAGGGAAATGATCGAAAGTTGGAAATTTTGATCCCGTCAGAATCGATATTTTATCACATAAAGTTATAGGTCTTCGAATAAGGTTTCTAACGCTGAGAATCGCCCCAATCGGATAAGTAACGAAGGAGATATGGTCAAAACAGCTTCGTAAAAGTGAGGCCACGACGACGCAATTAGAGGAGGCCCCCGATGAGCTTCTTTTTCCTAGCACATGCCACCGCTTCGCAATATCTCCTTCGTTATTTATCGGATTGGGTCGATTCTTGCTGCTATGGGAGGCTAATTCAAAGGCCTACGACATGGGGCGGATCGATTCGATAATCGCCAATTTTGTGGACACTTCCTGATGTTTTTTGTCGCTTCTCAATTGCTCCTCCATTGTTTTGGCCATATCTCCTTCAAGTTATTCGTCCGATTGGGTCGAAACAAGCGGCGTTGGAAAGATTATTCAAAGTACTATAGATCTAAAAATCAAAATCGAAATTTGATTCCCTGATTCATGGTGAGAGGCTCAAATAGAAGGAAGGGCACATTCTCGGGATATATTCATGATCTACAGTGATAGACTCTTGCAAATAACAAAATCTCATCACGGACACTATAAATAAATATCCGTGCAATCCTCGACAAAAAAATTGAATTTTTATTTCAAAATTTTTCAGTGATTTTCCCTAGGTACCCTTGGGGAAATGATCGAAAGTTGGAAATTTTCGATCCCGTCGTAATCGATATTTTATCACATAAAGTTATAGGTCTTCGAATAAGGTTTCTAACGCTTCGAGAATCGCCCCAATCGGATAAGTAACGAAGGAGATATGGTCAAAACAGCTTCGTAAAAGTGAGGCCACGACGACGCAATTAGAGGAGGCCCCCGATGAGCTTCTTTTTCCGCACATGCCACCGCTTCGCAATATCTCCTTCGTTATTTATCGGATTGGGCCGATTCTTGCTGCTATGGGAGGCTAATTCAAAGGCCTACGACATGGGGCGGATCGATTCGATAATCGCCAATTTTGTGGACACTTCCTGATGTTTTTTGTCGCTTCTCAATTGTCGCTCCTCCATTGTTTTGGCCATATCTCCTTCGTTATTCGTCCGATTGGGTCGAAACAAGCGGCGTTGGAAAGATTATTCAAAGTACTATAGATCTAAAAATCAAAATCGAAATTTGATTCCCGGATTCATGGTGAGAGGCTCAAATAGAAGGAAGGGCACATTCTGGGATATATTCATGATCTACAGTGATAGACTCTTGCAAATAACAAAATCTCATCACGGACACTATAAATAAATATCCGTGCAATCTCGACAAAAAAATTGAATTTTTATTTCAAAATTTTTCAGTGATTTTCCCTAGGTACCCTTAGGGAAATGATCGAAAGTTGGAAATTTTCGATCCCGATTCGTAATCGATATTTTATCACATAAAGTTATAGGTCTTCGAATATGGTTTCTAACGCTTCGAGAATCGTCCCATTCGGATAAGTAACTAAGGAGATATGGTCAAAACAGTTCATGGTAAAAGTGATGCCACGACGACGCAATAAGAGGAGGCCCCCGATGAGCTTCTTTTTCCGCACATGCCACCGCTTTCGCAATATCTCCTTCGTTATTTATCGGATTGGGCCGATTCTTGCTGCTATGGGATGCTAATTCAACGGCCTACGACATTGGGCTGGATCGATTCGATTATCGTCAATTTTGTGGACTCTTCCTGTTGTTTTTTGTCGTATCTCAATTGCTGTTCCTCCATTGTTTTGGCCATATCTCCTTCGTTATTCGTCCGATTTGGTCGATACAAGCGGCGTTGGAAAGATTATTCAAAGTACTATAGATGTAAAAATCAAAATCGAAATTTGATTCCTGATTCATGGTGAGAGGCTCAAATAGAAGGAAGGGCACATTCGGGATATATTCATGATCTACAGTGATAGACTCTTGCAAATAACAAAATCTCATCACGGACACTATAAATAAATATCCGTGCAATCTCGACAAAAAATTGAATTTTTATTTCAAAATTTTTCAGTGATTTTCCTAGGGTACTTTGGGGAAATGATCGAAAGTTGGAAATTTTCGATCCCGTCGTAATCGATATTTTATCACATAAAGTTATAGGTCTTCGAATAAGGTTTCTAACGCTGAGAATCGCCCCAATCGGATAAGTAACGGCGAGATATGGTCAAAACAGCTTCGTAAAAGTGAGGCCACGACGACGCAATTAGAGGAGGCCCCCGATGAGCTTCTTTTTCCGGCACATGCCACCGCTTTCGCAATATCTCCTTCGTTATTTATCGGATTGGGCCGATTCTTGCTGCTATGGGAGGCTAATTCAAAGGCCTACGACATGGGGCGGATCGATTCGATAATCGCCAATTTTGTGGACACTTCCTGATGTTTTTTGTCGCTTTCTCAATTGTCGCTCCTCCATTGTTTTGGCCATATCTCCTTCGTTATTCGTCCGATTGGGTCGAAACAAGCGGCGTTGGAAAGATTATTCAAAGTACTATAGATCTAAAAATCAAAATCGAAATTTGATTCCTGATTCATGGTGAGAGGCTCAAATAGAAGGAAGGGCACATTCGGGATATATTCATGATCTACAGTGATAGACTCTTGCAAATAACAAAATCTCATCACGGACACTATAAATAAATATCCGTGCAATCCTCGACAAAAAAATTGAATTTTTATTTCAAAATTTTTCAGTGATTTTCCTGTGGGTACCTTTGGGAAATGATCGAAAGTTGGAAATTTTGATCCCGATTCGTAATCGATATTTTATCACATAAAGTTATAGGTCTTCGAATAAGGTTTCTAACGCTGAGAATCGCCCCAATCGGATAAGTAACGAAGGAGATATGGTCAAAACAGCTTCGTAAAAGTGAGGCCACGACGACGCAATTAGAGGAGGCCCCGATGAGCTTCTTTTTCCGGCACATGCCACCGCTTTCGCAATATCTCCTTCGTTATTTATCGGATTGGGCCGATTCTTGCTGCTATGGGAGGCTAATTCAAAGGCCTACGACATGGGGCGGATCGATTCGATAATCGCCAATTTTGTGGACACTTCCTGATGTTTTTTGTCGCTTCTCAATTGTCGCTCCTCCATTGTTTTGGCCATATCTCCTTCGTTATTCGTCCGATTGGGTCGAAACAAGCGGCGTTGGAAAGATTATTCAAAGTACTATAGATCTAAAAATCAAAATCGAAATTTGATTCCTGATTCATGGTGAGAGGCTCAAATAGAAGGAAGGGCACATTCTCGGGATATATTCATGATCTACAGTGATAGACTCTTGCAAATAACAAAATCTCATCACGGACACTATAAATAAATATCCGTGCAATCTCGACAAAAAAATTGAATTTTTATTTCAAAATTTTTCAGTGATTTTCCTGTGGGTACCTCTAGGGAAATGATCGAAAGTTGGAAATTTTGATCCCGCTCAGAATCGATATTTTATCACATAAAGTTATAGGTCTTCGAATAAGGTTTCTAACGCTTCGAGAATCGCCCCAATCGGATAAGTAACGAAGGAGATATGGTCAAAACAGCTTCGTAAAAGTGAGGCCACGACGACGCAATTAGAGGAGGCCCCGATGAGCTTCTTTTTCCGCACATGCCACCGCTTTCGCAATATCTCCTTCGTTATTTATCGGATTGGGCCGATTCTTGCTGCTATGGGAGGCTAATTCAAAGGCCTACGACATGGGGCGGATCGATTCGATAATCGCCAATTTTGTGGACACTTCCTGATGTTTTTTGTCGCTTCTCAATTGCTGTTCCTCCATTGTTTTGGCCATATCTCCTTCAAGTTATTCGTCCGATTGGGTCGAAACAAGCGGCGTTGGAAAGATTATTCAAAGTACTATAGATCTAAAAATCAAAATCGAAATTTGATTCCCTGATTCATGGTGAGAGGCTCAAATAGAAGGAAGGGCACATTCTCGGGATATATTCAAGTGATCTACAGTGATAGACTCTTGCAAATAACAAAATCTCATCACGGACACTATAAATAAATATCCGTGCAATCCTCGACAAAAATTGAATTTTTATTTCAAAATTTTTCAGTGATTTTCCTTGTGGGTACCTTTGGGGAAATGATCGAAAGTTGGAAATTTTGATCCCTGTCAGAATCGATATTTTATCACATAAAGTTATAGGTCTTCGAATAAGGTTTCTAACGCTGAGAATCGCCCCAATCGGATAAGTAACGAAGGAGATATGGTCAAAACAGCTTCGTAAAAGTGAGGCCACGACGACGCAATTAGAGGAGGCCCCGATGAGCTTCTTTTTCCTAGCACATGCCACCGCTTTCGCAATATCTCCTTCGTTATTTATCGGATTGGGTCGATTCTTGCTGCTATGGGAGGCTAATTCAAAGGCCTACGACATGGGGCGGATCGATTCGATAATCGCCAATTTTGTGGACACTTCCTGATGTTTTTTGTCGCTTTCTCAATTGTCGCTCCTCCATTGTTTTGGCCATATCTCCTTCAAGTTATTCGTCCGATTGGGTCGAAACAAGCGGCGTTGGAAAGATTATTCAAAGTACTATAGATCTAAAAATCAAAATCGAAATTTGATTCCTGATTCATGGTGAGAGGCTCAAATAGAAGGAAGGGCACATTCTCGGATATATTCATGATCTACAGTGATAGACTCTTGCAAATAACAAAATCTCATCACGGACACTATAAATAAATATCCGTGCAATCTCGACAAAAAAATTGAATTTTTATTTCAAAATTTTTCAGTGATTTTCCCTTGTGGGTACCCCTAGGGAAATGATCGAAAGTTGGAAATTTTGATCCCGATTCGTAATCGATATTTTATCACATAAAGTTATAGGTCTTCGAATAAGGTTTCTAACGCTGAGAATCGCCCCAATCGGATAAGTAACGAAGGAGATATGGTCAAAACAGCTTCGTAAAAGTGAGGCCACGACGACGCAATTAGAGGAGGCCCCGATGAGCTTCTTTTTCCGGCACATGCCACCGCTTCGCAATATCTCCTTCGTTATTTATCGGATTGGGCCGATTCTTGCTGCTATGGGAGGCTAATTCAAAGGCCTACGACATGGGGCGGATCGATTCGATAATCGCCAATTTTGTGGACACTTCCGGATGTTTTTTGTCGCTTCTCAATTGCTGTTCCTCCATTGTTTTGGCCATATCTCCTTCGTTATTCGTCCGATTGGGTCGAAACAAGCGGCGTTGGAAAGATTATTCAAAGTACTATAGATCTAAAAAATCAAAATCGAAATTTGATTCCCGGATTCATGGTGAGAGGCTCAAATAGAAGGAAGGGCACATTCTGGGATATATTCAAGCGATCTACAGTGATAGACTCTTGCAAATAACAAAATCTCATCACGGGACACTATAAATAAATATCCGTGCAATCCTCGACAAAAAAATTGAATTTTTATTTCAAAATTTTTCAGTGATTTTCCTGTGGGTACCCTTGGGGAAATGATCGAAAGTTGGAAATTTCGATCCTTGTCAGAATCGATATTTTATCACATAAAGTTATAGGTCTTCGAATAAGGTTTCTAACGCTTCGAGAATCATCCCAATCGGATAAGTAACGAAGGAGATATGGTCAAAACAGCTTCGTAAAAGTGAGGCCACGACGACGCAATTAGAGGAGGCCCCGATGAGCTTCTTTTTCCGCACATGCCACCGCTTTCGCAATATCTCCTTCGTTATTTATCGGATTGGGCCGATTCTTGCTGCTATGGGAGGCTAATTCAAAGGCCTACGACATGGGGCGGATCGATTCGATAATCGCCAATTTTGTGGACACTTCCGATGTTTTTTGTCGCTTCTCAATTGCTGTTCCTCCATTGTTTTGGCCATATCTCCTTCGTTATTCGTCCGATTGGGTCGAAACAAGCGGCGTTGGAAAGATTATTCAAAGTACTATAGATCTAAAAATCAAAATCGAAATTTGATTCCTGATTCATGGTGAGAGGCTCAAATAGAAGGAAGGGCACATTCTCGGGATATATTCATGATCTACAGTGATAGACTCTTGCAAATAACAAAATCTCATCACGGACACTATAAATAAATATCCGTGCAACTCGACAAAAAATTGAATTTTTATTTCAAAATTTTTCAGTGATTTTCCTTGTGGGTACTCTAGGGAAATGATCGAAAGTTGGAAATTTTCGATCCCGATTCGTAATCGATATTTTATCACATAAAGTTATAGGTCTTCGAATAAGGTTTCTAACGCTTCGAGAATCATCCCAATCGGATAAGTAACGAAGGAGATATGGTCAAAACAGCTTCGTAAAAGTGAGGCCACGACGACGCAATTAGAGGAGGCCCCGATGAGCTTCTTTTTCCGGCACATGCCACCGCTTCGCAATATCTCCTTCGTTATTTATCGGATTGGGCCGATTCTTGCTGCTATGGGAGGCTAATTCAAAGGCCTACGACATGGGGCGGATCGATACGATAATCGCCAATTTTGTGGACACTTCCTGATGTTTTTTGTCGCTTCTCAATTGCTGTTCCTCCATTGTTTTGGCCATATCTCCTTCAAGTTATTCGTCCGATTGGGTCGAAACAAGCGGCGTTGGAAAGATTATTCAAAGTACTATAGATCTAAAAATCAAAATCGAAATTTGATTCCCTGATTCATGGTGAGAGGCTCAAATAGAAGGAAGGGCACATTCTGGGATATATTCATGATCTACAGTGATAGACTCTTGCAAATAACAAAATCTCATCACGGACACTATAAATAAATATCCGTGCAATCCTCGACAAAAATTGAATTTTTATTTCAAAATTTTTCAGTGATTTTCCTGTGGGTACCTTTGGGGAAATGATCGAAAGTTGGAAATTTTGATCCCGATTCGTAATCGATATTTTATCACATAAAGTTATAGGTCTTCGAATAAGGTTTCTAACGCTTCGAGAATCATCCCAATCGGATAAGTAACGAAGGAGATATGGTCAAAACAGCTTCGTAAAAGTGAGGCCACGACGACGCAATTAGAGGAGGCCCCGATGAGCTTCTTTTTCCGGCACATGCCACCGCTTTCGCAATATCTCCTTCGTTATTTATCGGATTGGGCCGATTCTTGCTGCTATGGGAGGCTAATTCAAAGGCCTACGACATGGGGCGGATCGATACGATAATCGCCAATTTTGTGGACACTTCCGATGTTTTTTGTCGCTTTCTCAATTGTCGTTCCTCCATTGTTTTGGCCATATCTCCTTCGTTATTCGTCCGATTGGGTCGAAACAAGCGGCGTTGGAAAGATTATTCAAAGTACTATAGATCTAAAAATCAAAATCGAAATTTGATTCCTGATTCATGGTGAGAGGCTCAAATAGAAGGAAGGGCACATTCGGGATATATTCATGATCTACAGTGATAGACTCTTGCAAATAACAAAATCTCATCACGGACACTATAAATAAATATCCGTGCAATCCTCGACAAAAAAATTGAATTTTTATTTCAAAATTTTTCAGTGATTTTCCTGTGGGTACCTTGGGGAAATGATCGAAAGTTGGAAATTTTCGATCCCGATTCAGAATCGATATTTTATCACATAAAGTTATAGGTCTTCGAATAAGGTTTCTAACGCTTCGAGAATCATCCCAATCGGATAAGTAACGGGAGATATGGTCAAACAGCTTCGTAAAAGTGAGGCCACGACGACGCAATTAGAGGAGGCCCCGATGAGCTTCTTTTTCCGCACATGCCACCGCTTTCGCAATATCTCCTTCGTTATTTATCGGATTGGGTCGATTCTGCTGCTATGGGAGGCTAATTCAAAGGCCTACGACATGGGGCGGATCGATACGATAATCGCCAATTTTGTGGACACTTCCTGATGTTTTTTGTCGCTTCTCAATTGTCGCTCCTCCATTGTTTTGGCCATATCTCCTTCAAGTTATTCGTCCGATTGGGTCAAACAAGCGGCGTTGGAAAGATTATTCAAAGTACTATAGATCTAAAAATCAAAATCGAAATTTGATTCCTGATTCATGGTGAGAGGCTCAAATAGAAGGAAGGGCACATTCTCGGGATATATTCATGATCTACAGTGATAGACTCTTGCAAATAACAAAATCTCATCACGGACACTATAAATAAATATCCGTGCAATCCTCGACAAAAAAATTGAATTTTTATTTCAAAATTTTTCAGTGATTTTCCTTGTGGGTACCCTTGGGGAAATGATCGAAAGTTGGAAATTTTGATCCCGATTCGTAATCGATATTTTATCACATAAAGTTATAGGTCTTCGAATAAGGTTTCTAACGCTTCGAGAATCATCCCAATCGGATAAGTAACGAAGGAGATATGGTCAAAACAGCTTCGTAAAAGTGAGGCCACGACGACGCAATTAGAGGAGGCCCCGATGAGCTTCTTTTTCCGCACATGCCACCGCTTTCGCAATATCTCCTTCGTTATTTATCGGATTGGGCCGATTCTTGCTGCTATGGGAGGCTAATTCAAAGGCCTACGACATGGGGCGGATCGATACGATAATCGCCAATTTTGTGGACACTTCCTGATGTTTTTTGTCGCTTCTCAATTGTCGCTCCTCCATTGTTTTGGCCATATCTCCTTCGTTATTCGTCCGATTGGGTCGAAACAAGCGGCGTTGGAAAGATTATTCAAAGTACTATAGATCTAAAAATCAAAATCGAAATTTGATTCCCTGATTCATGGTGAGAGGCTCAAATAGAAGGAAGGGCACATTCTCGGGATATATTCAAGTGATCTACAGTGATAGACTCTTGCAAATAACAAAATCTCATCACGGACACTATAAATAAATATCCGTGCAATCCTCGACAAAAAAATTGAATTTTTATTTCAAAATTTTTCAGTGATTTTCCTTGGGGTACCCTTGGGGAAATGATCGAAAGTTGGAAATTTCGATCCCGATTCAGAATCGATATTTTATCACATAAAGTTATAGGTCTTCGAATAAGGTTTCTAACGCTTCGAGAATCATCCCAATCGGATAAGTAACGAAGGAGATATGGTCAAAACAGCTTCGTAAAAGTGAGGCCACGACGACGCAATTAGAGGAGGCCCCCGATGAGCTTCTTTTTCCGCACATGCCACCGCTTCGCAATATCTCCTTCGTTATTTATCGGATTGGGCCGATTCTTGCTGCTATGGGAGGCTAATTCAAAGGCCTACGACATGGGGCGGATCGATACGATAATCGCCAATTTTGTGGACACTTCCTGATGTTTTTTGTCGCTTCTCAATTGTCGCTCCTCCATTGTTTTGGCCATATCTCCTTCAAGTTATTCGTCCGATTGGGTCGAAACAAGCGGCGTTGGAAAGATTATTCAAAGTACTATAGATCTAAAAATCAAAATCGAAATTTGATTCCCTGATTCATGGTGAGAGGCTCAAATAGAAGGAAGGGCACATTCTGGGATATATTCAAGCGATCTACAGTGATAGACTCTTGCAAATAACAAAATCTCATCACGGACACTATAAATAAATATCCGTGCAATCCTCGACAAAAAAATTGAATTTTTATTTCAAAATTTTTCAGTGATTTTCCCTGGGTACCCCTAGGGAAATGATCGAAAGTTGGAAATTTTGATCCCGTCAGAATCGATATTTTATCACATAAAGTTATAGGTCTTCGAATAAGGTTTCTAACGCTTCGAGAATCATCCCAATCGGATAAGTAACGAAGGAGATATGGTCAAAACAGCTTCGTAAAAGTGAGGCCACGACGACGCAATTAGAGGAGGCCCCGATGAGCTTCTTTTTCCGGCACATGCCACCGCTTTCGCAATATCTCCTTCGTTATTTATCGGATTGGGCCGATTCTTGCTGCTATGGGAGGCTAATTCAAAGGCCTACGACATGGGGCGGATCGATACGATAATCGCCAATTTTGTGGACACTTCCTGATGTTTTTTGTCGCTTTCTCAATTGTCGCTCCTCCATTGTTTTGGCCATATCTCCTTCGTTATTCGTCCGATTGGGTCGAAACAAGCGGCGTTGGAAAGATTATTCAAAGTACTATAGATCTAAAAATCAAAATCGAAATTTGATTCCTGATTCATGGTGAGAGGCTCAAATAGAAGGAAGGGCACATTCGGGATATATTCATGATCTACAGTGATAGACTCTTGCAAATAACAAAATCTCATCACGGACACTATAAATAAATATCCGTGCAATCCTCGACAAAAAATTGAATTTTTATTTCAAAATTTTTCAGTGATTTTCCCTGTGGGTACCCTAGGGAAATGATCGAAAGTTGGAAATTTTCGATCCCGATTCGTAATCGATATTTTATCACATAAAGTTATAGGTCTTCGAATAAGGTTTCTAACGCTTCGAGAATCATCCC
Source organism: Orobanche coerulescens (assembly GCA_033398695.1). Classification (NCBI taxonomy): domain Eukaryota; kingdom Viridiplantae; phylum Streptophyta; class Magnoliopsida; order Lamiales; family Orobanchaceae; genus Orobanche; species Orobanche coerulescens. The sequence continues at coordinate 46,893 of JAWKAU010000621.1, forward strand.
AATCGGATAAGTAACGAAGGAGATATGGTCAAAACAGCTCGTAAAAGTGAGGCCACGACGACGCAATTAGAGGAGGCCCCCGATGAGCTTCTTTTTCCGGCACATGCCACCGCTTTCGCAATATCTCCTTCGTTATTTATCGGATTGGGTCGATTCTTGCTGCTATGGGAGGCTAATTCAAAGGCCTACGACATGGGGCGGATCGATACGATAATCGCCAATTTTGTGGACACTTCCTGATGTTTTTTGTCGCTTCTCAATTGTCGCTCCTCCATTGTTTTGGCCATATCTCCTTCGTTATTCGTCCGATTGGGTCGAAACAAGCGGCGTTGGAAAGATTATTCAAAGTACTATAGATCTAAAAATCAAAATCGAAATTTGATTCCTGATTCATGGTGAGAGGCTCAAATAGAAGGAAGGGCACATTCGGGATATATTCTATGATCTACAGTGATAGACTCTTGCAAATAACAAAATCTCATCACGGACACTATAAATAAATATCCGTGCAATCTCGACAAAAAATTGAATTTTTATTTCAAAATTTTTCAGTGATTTTCCTTGTGGGTACCCCTGGGGAAATGATCGAAAGTTGGAAATTTTGATCCCGATTCAGAATCGATATTTTATCACATAAAGTTATAGGTCTTCGAATAAGGTTTCTAACGCTTCGAGAATCATCCCAATCGGATAAGTAACGGCGAGATATGGTCAAAACAGCTTCGTAAAAGTGAGGCCACGACGACGCAATTAGAGGAGGCCCCGATGAGCTTCTTTTTCCGGCACATGCCACCGCTTTCGCAATATCTCCTTCGTTATTTATCGGATTGGGCCGATTCTTGCTGCTATGGGAGGCTAATTCAAAGGCCTACGACATGGGGCGGATCGATACGATAATCGCCAATTTTGTGGACACTTCCTGATGTTTTTTGTCGCTTTCAATTGCTGTTCCTCCATTGTTTTGGCCATATCTCCTTCGTTATTCGTCCGATTGGGTCGAAACAAGCGGCGTTGGAAAGATTATTCAAAGTACTATAGATCTAAAAAATCAAAATCGAAATTTGATTCCCGGATTCATGGTGAGAGGCTCAAATAGAAGGAAGGTCACATTCTGGGATATATTCTATGATCTACAGTGATAGACTCTTGCAAATAACAAAATCTCATCACGGACACTATAAATAAATATCCGTGCAATCCTCGACAAAAAAATTGAATTTTTATTTCAAAATTTTTCAGTGATTTTCCCTAGGTACCCCTAGGGAAATGATCGAAAGTTGGAAATTTTGGATCCCGGTTCGTAATCGACATTTTATCACATAAAGTTATAGGTCTTCGAATAAGGTTTCTAACGCTTCGAGAATCATCCCAATCGGATAAGTAACGAAGGAGATATGGTCAAAACAGCTTCGTAAAAGTGAGGCCACGACGACGCAATTAGAGGAGGCCCCGATGAGCTTCTTTTTCCGGCACATGCCACCGCTTCGCAATATCTCCTTCGTTATTTATCGGATTGGGCCGATTCTTGCTGCTATGGGAGGCTAATTCAAAGGCCTACGACATGGGGCGGATCGATACGATAATCGCCAATTTTGTGGACACTTCCTGATGTTTTTTGTCGCTTCTCAATTGTCGTTCCTCCATTGTTTTGGCCATATCTCCTTCGTTATTCGTCCGATTGGGTCGAAACAAGCGGCGTTGGAAAGATTATTCAAAGTACTATAGATCTAAAAATCAAAATCGAAATTTGATTCCCTGATTCATGGTGAGAGGCTCAAATAGAAGGAAGGGCACATTCGGGATATATTCATGATCTACAGTGATAGACTCTTGCAAATAACAAAATCTCATCACGGGACACTATAAATAAATATCCGTGCAATCCTCGACAAAAAAATTGAATTTTTATTTCAAAATTTTTCAGTGATTTTCCCTAGGTACCTTGTGGGAAATGATCGAAAGTTGGAAATTTTCGATCCCGATTCGTAATCGATATTTTATCACATAAAGTTATAGGTCTTCGAATAAGGTTTCTAACGCTTCGAGAATCATCCCAATCGGATAAGTAACGGCGAGATATAGTCAAAACAGTTTCTGGTAAAAGTGAGGCCACGACGACGCAATTAGAGGAGGCCCCCGATGAGCTTCTTTTTCCGGCACATGCCACCGTCTCGGCAATATCTCCGTCGTTATTTATCGGATTGAGTCGATTCTTGCTGCTATGGGAGGATAATTCAAAGGCCTACGACATGGGGCGGGATCGATACGATAATCTTCAATTTTGTAGACACTTCCGGATATTTTTTGTCGTTTCTCAATTGCTGTTCCTCCATTGTTTTGGCCATATCTCCTTCGTTATTCGTATGATTGGGTCGAAACAAGCGGCGTTGGAAAGATTATTCAAAGTACTATAGATCTAAAGAAATCAAAATCGAAATTTGATTCCCGGATTCATGGTGAGAGGCTCAAATAGAAGGAAGGGCACATTCTGGGATATATTCGGCGGATCTACAGGTGATAGACTCTTGCAAATAACAAAATCTCATCACGGGACACTATAAATAAATATCCGTGCAATCCTGGACAACAAAATTGAATTTTTATTTCGAAAATTTTTCAGGTGATTTTCCTTGTGGGTACCTTTGGGGAAATGATCGAAAGTTGGAAATTTTGGATCCCGATTCGTAATCGACATTTTATCACATAAAGTTATAGGTATTCGAATAAGGTTTCTAACGCTTCGAGAATCATCCCAATCGTATATGTAACGAAGGAGATATGGTCAAAACAGTTTCTGGTAAAAGTGAGGCCACGACGACGCAATTAGAGGAGGCCCCGATGAGCTTCTTTTTCCGGCACATGCCACCGTTTCGGCAATATCTCTTTCGTTATTTATCGGATTGGGTCGATTCTTGCTGATATGGAAGTCTAATTCAAAGGCCTACGACATGGGGCGGGATCGATACGATAATCGTCAATTTTGTAGACACTTCCGGATATTTTTTGTCGCTTCTCAATTGCTGTTCCTCCATTGTTTTGGCCATATCTCCTTCGTTATTCGTCTGATTGGGTCGAAACAAGCGGCGTTGTAAAGATTATTCAAAGTAC
>JAWKAU010000622.1:0-50000 GCA_033398695.1 Orobanche coerulescens
GACTCCATGTCGTGACCATTGTACTTTAACCAAATGTATTGGTTTATTCCTCAATTGTTTGATCCGGCTCTCAAGTATCTTGATAGGTCTCTCTTCGAAGGTGCCATCATTAGCTATCTCGATCTCGTCGAAATCAATGACGTGGCTGGGGTCCGGTACATACTTCCGCAGTTGGGATACGTGAAACACATTGTGACCATGACTCAGCGATGGCGGTAAGGCCAACCTGTACGCTAAATCCCCAACTCTATCTAGGATCTCAAATGGTCCGATATATCTCGGACTAAGCTTGCCTCTCCTCCCAAAACGGAAAATCCCTCGTGTAGGAGATACCTTCAATAGCACATGATCCCCAACGTCGAACTCTAGAGGACGACGTACATCGGCATAAGACTTCACGACTGGGCAGTCAATAGTCTCTCTCGAATCAAAGCTATTTTCTCTTGTGTCTGAATAATCAATTCCGGTTCCGTACCGATCAGATCCGAAGAATCATCCCAACACAGAGGCGATCGGCATCTCCTCCCGTACAAAGCTTCAAAGGGTGCCATCTTGATAGAAGCGTGCCAACTGTTATTGTAAGTGAATTCGATCAAGGGCAAGTGAACTTCCCAATCAGTTGACCAATCCAACGCACAAGCTCTAAGCATGTCTTCTACAGTTTGAATAGTCCTTTCGGACTGACCGTCTGTTTGGGGATGATAAGCTGTGCTAAAGTTGAGCTCAGTCCCCAAAGCCTTGTGAACTGCTTTCCAGAAGTGCGACACGAAACGACCATCTCGATCCGAAATAATGGTCTTCGGCATCCCATGTAATCTGACTATCTCCGCAACAAATACTCGTGCCAATCTCTCGGGTCCCCATGTATCTTTGATTCCTAGGAAATGAGCCGACTTGGTTAGTCGATCAACTACGACCCAAATCATGTTCATTCCTGCTCTAGTCCTTGGCATACTTGTGATGAAATCCATCGAAATGTCCTCCCACTTCCATTCAGGGATCGGAAGCGGCTTTAACATCCGTGGTGTCGATGTTCAATCTTAACTCACGACAAGTCAAACACTTCAAACGTACTCGCTCGTCCTTCTTCATATTCCCCACCAAGTTTTGTTTTAGATCCTTTTACTTCTTACTGCTGCCCGGGTGAATAGAATAGGGCGCGCTATGAGCTTCTTTCAGAATAGTTCGTCTCAAATCATCATCATCGGGAACGCAAAGTCGACTTTGAAATCTCAGAACTCCATCATCTTGTATCACGAATCTCGGGGCTTTTCCTTTCTTTACTTCATCACATAATCGAAGGATCAGGGAATCGTCCAACTGCTTGGACTTGATCTTCTCGACTAGTGATGAAGTCAGTTCCATCACATAAAGTCGCCCTTGGATTCCTGGTGCCCATACTTCAATCCCTTCGCGGATCAGTTCCCGTTGAATACTGGTTTGGGATGTAAGTGCTTCCAACACTCGAAGAGAAACAGGTTTACGGCTCAATGCATCGGCTACTACATTTGCTTTCCCCGGATGATAGAGAATCTCTAAGTCGTAATCCTTGATCAATTCCAGCCACCTTCTCTGCCTCATGTTTAATTCCTTCTGACTGAAAATGTATTTGAGGCTCTTATGATCCGTAAAGATCGACAATGAGTGCCGTCTGAGATAATGTCGCCAAATTTTCAAAGCAAAACCACAACTGCTAGCTCCGGATCATGAGTCGGATAATTAACCCAGACGGTTTCAACCGCCGAGAAGCATAAGCAATCACTTTATCCTTCGCATCAACACACAACCCAAACCCCGATTTGAAGCGTCAGTATACCATGAATCCATCGGTTCCTTACAGCGGCGCTAATATAGGTGTCTTGTCGTCGGTCTCTTTTAAGTTCACAAACCAAAACCACTGGCATTCCTCATTCCACGTGAACTTTTGAGTTTTTACGAATGGTGAGAGAGCGGACGAGCAATTTTGAAAAATCCCTCTACAAAGCGGCGATAATATCCCGCTAGTCCTAAGAAGCTTCGGACTTCCTTCACGTTCTTAGGAGCTTCCCATTCCAAGATTGCTTCGACTTTCTTCGGGTCCACCTGAACTCCATCGGCGGATATCACATGCCCAAGGAAGGTTACTTCCTTAAGCCAGAACTCGCATTTAGAAAATTTTGCATATAGCTGTTCCTTTCTCAAGATGCTCAAAACCACGCGTAAATGATCAGCATGCTCCTCTGCGTCCCTCGAATATATCAAAATGTCGTCAATGAAAACGACCACAAATTTATCCAAGTATTCCAAGAATACCCGATTCATCAATTGCATGAATACCGCAGGAGCATTGGTAAGTCCGAATGGCATCACCACAAATTCATAATGCCCGTCTGGGGATCCAAGCGATTTCGGTATGTCCGATTCCTTAATTCTCAATTGGTGGTATCCGATCGCAAGTCAATCTTCGAGAATACCTCGCCCCTTGCAGTTGATCAAACAAGTCGCCGATCCGAGGTATAGGATACTTATTCTTGATCGTCATCTTGTTAAGCTCCCCGTAATCAATACGGTCGGAGGGATCCGTCTTTCTTCCGGACAAAGAGAACAGGCGCTCCCCAAGGGGAAACGCTCGGTTGAATATAGCCCTTCTGTAACAATTCCTCCGGTTGTTTCTTGAGTTCATACATCTCGGTTGGCGCCATGCGGTATGGTGCCACTGAAATAGGGGTTGCTCCAGGCTCTAATTCGATGGTGAATTCCACTTCTCTTTGCGGGGTAACCCGGTAGCTCGTCAGAAATACATCGAGAACTCATTCACAACTGAAATAGACGAGAGCTCTATTCCTTCCTCTTTCCTCATGGCCTGACACCAAAGTCCGTGACATCCACCTTCGATAATTTCTGACTTTCATTGCCTTGATCAATTTCCCGAGCTTCGGTCTCCATCCTCGGAATAAGTGTTCAGATCCGTCATCAGCAATGATGGAAATGACTCTCTCTCGGTAATTCAACACAGCTCCATAACGGTTGAGCCAATCATCTCCGAGAATTAAATCGTCACCGCATATGTCAACTACAATAAGATTCGATAGCCAATCTCTCCCTTCTATAGATATCTTGAAATCCCTAGCTTCTAGTGTTCCCACAATTTTCTCTCATTTCGGTAATCCCACAACATAAGGTTCACAATTATACAAGCACGAGATGTTCAAACGATTAACACAATTCAAAGATATAAAAGAATGCGTAGCTCCGAATCGAACAAGACACTAATCTGGTTGCAAAAGGATCTCAATCGCACGATGCAACAGCAGTTGTTCGTCGCCGATCTCCTCATTTTGTACAAAGCGCGGAGGAACGGACCCGGACTGGATGTCTCTCTCTTCCCAAGCGTTATCACTGAAATCCACTCTGCGTGTCTGGTTCACACTTATCTCCTTAGGAACCGGTCTTTGGAGTGCGGTTGCCAACAGATCTAGTAGCGGCTCCACAGAAGGCCGCACGGTGCCCTTCTTGCCCACAATCGTAACAAGTCACAGAAGATGCGGGGCAATCTCGTCGAATATGCCCTGCTCGACCACAATTGTAGCATTTCCTTGATGCGTCCGAAACTGCTGATGCTGTCCGGAACTTCTTTCCGCCTTTAGAAGGATGTGGAGGTTTCCTAGCCGAATAAAGGAAGACTGGCCCTTGCGGGCCCCACCACTCTTGTTTTCTCGCAAAGTCGGTCACCTTCTCGCTTCTTTGCCTCTACCGATTTCTCCACCGCCGCCTCTTTCATGTCGTAGGCCGCTTTGTCTTGGTACTGCCGCAACGTAGTACACTCGAATCCGGACATGTCTTCTGAATCTCGGCTTCATCCGCATATCAAAATGAAAAATCTTTTACGCCTACGTTCGACCAAGTGTCGCACACAAGTCGGTGATGATTAAAAGTTTTAATTACATCATCACGGATGCCTCCGAACTCTGTGGTGAGAAAAACTCTCGGATCTTCGCCTCTAACCTGGGACGAGGACAATCAGTGCTTCCATCATTTGTTTGAATTCCATCCAATCCGCATTATGGTTTTGGTCGAATAGCCTCCCACCGATCAAAGGCCTCCCGGTCGGAAAATCGGGCAATGGGAACCTTCCGGTCCTCGGGACAGTTAAGACCCGCGAATATCTTCTCCAACTCCTTGAGCCAGTGATCCCAAGTAAGTGCCTCAGCAGATCCGTCAAATTTTGGCGGGTGCAATTTAACCACCTCAGCAAGCCATCTGTCTCCCCGGTTATCCTCATGGTGCTGTTGTCCCATCGCTGTCTGCATGCGATCAACGACCTGGGCGAACTGGTTTATCTGCGCCACCACCTGTTGAAGCACTCCCGGCATGTTCGGATTTGCGTCATCATTCGCCGATCCTTGCTGACCTCCAGAATGGGAATCGGTTCGACTAGCCGATATTTCTGGGGTAGTTGCGGAATCCTCATGTCTCATGTTACCACGTCCGCGTCCACGACCGCGTCCGCGTCCACGACCTCCTCTCAACATACTGTAAGCGAAATTTCTCAATATACAGAACAAAATTTTTGAAATAAAGTCCGTCAATACTCACAAAAGCAGAATTAAGTAAAAGCGGTAGTATAAGAGATTAAGAGACTTACAACCACGGTCCACATGACGACTTGGTGAAACGGTGATGTTACAAGCGACCCGTAAATCAAATAACATAAATGAGACCCAAATAAAACCCATTGCCAAGATATCCATAAATCTTAGCTCCGATACCATAATGTAACACCCCGAGATATTCGAATAATTACAGCCGTAAACCCTTTAAATAAGGATTTACAAGGCTAATAAAAAGGGAAAGTGAATATAAGACGTCAATCTGCGAAAATTCGAGTTTATGAAAACGCATAACCGGTTCAACGGGTAATTAATACAACCATATCGAATTAATATCAAAGGACACACGTACTCGAGTACGAAACCAAACCAAGACAACAAATCTCCAATAACAATAAACATCATGAACCCCTTCGCCGTCACGTCGGTCAAGTTTCCCTGCTCCTTGGCTACCCGAACATCAAAACAAATGTCCACTTTGAAGGGGTTAGAAAACGATGCTAGTACAAGTATCGTATTTAAACAATTCGAATATGCATCAACAATAGACAACAACACACATCACACTGGATTACGCTAACGGAACCCGACAATGCGAATCTACAAGATTCCATTACACAGCATGGGTATTCCAATGATCCAGCGCCCTCGGCATAGATCCCAAGATGATCCCGTCGGACCAACACGAGGTGGAAATAACCCGTCCAATGATCCAGCGCCCTCAGCCTAGATCCCAAGATGATCCCGTCGGACCAACACGAGGTGGACATCCGATCCAGCGCCCTCAGCATAGATCGTACAACGTATACAAACAAAACTCATGCATACACATATGCCAAATCATTATGTTCATCAACATGAACATATAAACAATATACAACGAATATCATGACAAATCAACGAAGTAAATATCATGTTCAACAACATGCATAATCATACGTATACTCCAAAAATACCGATATTAACATATCACGATACTTGCCTCGAAGATAGCAAGAATGATATACTTCAATGCTCTCGACGCACTCGAAGGCCGCCCCCTCCGATCAACGTAACAAGCTCGAACCTTAACAAAAGGAACGATATACAAATCATCTCGAGTCGAACAATGGCCTAACAATTTGACCTACGGCCGAAAAGCTCAAACTAAACAAGCTGCCTAGATTGCTTAGCGCGCGCTACGTACTATACGTAACGTGCGCTAAGCTGAACTGTTAGCGTACGCTATCGTATAATACTAGCGTGCGCTAGCCACAAACTGGCAGTCTGACTCGGCTGCCTCATAACGTACGCTACGTACGTTCTGTGCGAAAACCGAACCTCGATAGCGCACGTTAACTCACACATGTTAGCGTGCGCTAATCTTGCATGGCAGAATACTACGAACCGAAAACTGGGTTGAATGATGAAGAACTCATGAACCCTATGGTGATATTACAAGTTATCCTCGGGCATATCATGCTAATAAGGTTTCTGGAAGATTTATGATTATGAAATACCAATATACGGATAGTTATCTCGATAACACAATTCCTCTACGATCTTCAAGAAATAATCTAAGTTCCATCGTCTTACGTTCCAAAACACATGATTCCAACGTATACAACGTATCAATCGGTAATATCCGATTACTTGATCATAAATCGATTTAAACATGCTTAGAGTCCTTATAATAAGATGGTTCAAAGATTCATTCGACATCTAGTACCGATACGTCAAAAGTATCCTTCTAACATGTGAAGACCGATAAAACGAGATACTAGCTATCCAAACATGATTCAAACTTCCTCATGAACATTACTAATCATTGGTGAAGAATCACCTACCTCAAAGTAGTGAAAAACACGGATGAAAATGAAGCAATCCAACACCCAAGGCTTGAACACCAATCTCCAATGATATAAGATCTTCAATCTCGAACTAGGAGGTTGATATGGAGTGTTTAAGACGAATGGAGTTATGTTTCAAGTGCAAGAGTTCGGGTTATGGGGGAAGAAAGGATCAATTCACGAATAGGATCAGTCCTATTTATAATAAATGGCTATTAGCGCGCGCTATACACTATCCGTAGCGTGCGCTAACGGCTCACAGTCTAAACTGTACTCGGCACTTAGCGTGCGCTACGCATAGACCTCTAGCGTGCGCTAAGGCGTTGACTCGGCTTTTCCCGAAAGCCGTCCAGATACATTCGACAGGATCCGACAAGGGTCCCCCGGCCAGATCTCACCTACCGCGCGTCTCAATCAATTTGACCACGCGTAGCGTGCGCTAATTACACTCGGTAGCGTACGCTATGAAACCATGTTAGCGTACGCTACCCGTAGCCTGTAGCGTGCGCTACATGCACAGAATTTCAACCATTAAAATCACATACACCAAATTATATGCTCGATGGCATCGGATTATGAAATACGGAGAATAGTACTCATACAAAAGTACAATCATTACAATATCACAAGTTCCAATTACATAACAGAAATCTCGGGTATTACAATATGACATTCAGTGGGATTAATTAGTCACCAAAGTGATCAAGTTGATTTCAAATTTGTAGTCATATAATTAATGTTGTCTTAAAGAATGCTATTATGAATCTTTTATTAGTTGATAGAAATTATGAATTTTACCCAAAGGAGAAATTATTCTTCTATAACTAATAAGTTTGGAAATGAAAAATAGTATATTTTTGTCATAAGTATATAGTTATCCAAAGATGCTTATATATTTGACGAAGTCTATTTTATTTTTTTGTAAAGTCTCATTGCATTCTAATAATAATGAGAATATATTGTTGTGTTTACCCAACGGAAACCAATAATATGTATTTCATTTATTAATCTCGTGTGAATTTTAATTAGTAAGTATATATATCTTTTCAGCAATTAACCTTCACTCTCAAGTTTCTTCTGTTACCTTGTTCACCAGTGTGAATTTCTCTGAATGAAGCGAACAAGTCACTTTCCATTTAGGTGCTTGGGATCTTGACTTGGCGCTATTAGAGGATAGGCCTACGGACCTTACTGATGCTATTATAGAAGCTCAAAAATCATACCATAAGGCATGGACAAAGTCTCACAGACTTTGCTCGAACTTTATGCTGGTGACAATTGCCAACAACATTAAGTCTACTCTTCCTGACATTGAGAAGCAGAATGCTAAAGATTTTCTTATGCTTGTGGAAGACAAGTTTCATTCTGTTGACAAGGCACTAGCAGGGACACTTATGGCTGAACTCACCACCATGAAATTTGATGGTTCAAAGAGTATGTAGCAACATGTCCTTGACATGACCAATACCGCAGCAAGACTTAAGACACTGGGTATTAATGTGGATGACTCTTTCTTGGTGCAGTTCATAATGAATTCACTTCCTTCTGGATATGAACCGTTTAACATTAAAGGATAAGTGGAATATTGATGAATTGTCCAGTAAGCTTATTCAAGAGGAAGCAAGACTAAAGAAACAAAGAGTTCACTCCGGTAACTTGGTGAATCAAGGAGTTGACAAGAAGCTCAAACCAAAAGCCAAGACTTTAAGAAGAAACAACATGCTACAACCTCAAAGGTTGCTAATGGTGAAAAGAATGAAAAAGGGGACAACAAATGCAATTTTTGCAAGAAACAGGGACATTTCCAAAAGGATTGTCTTAAGCGTAAGGCTTGGTTCGAAAAGAAAGGTATACATTATGTTTCTGTATGCTTTGAATCAAACTTGTCTGAAGTTCCTTCTAAATATTGGTGGTTTGATTCTGGTGCTACTACTCATGTTTTCAATATTATGCAGGGATTTCTTACAATCCAAACCACATTCCCAACTAATAAATTTCTCTTTATGGGAAACCGAATGAAAGCTCCAATTGAAGGCGTAGGAACTTATAGACTGAAGTTAGATCCCGGGTTTCACTTGGATCTAATGAATACTCTCTATGTACCTTCAATTTCTAGAAATTTAATTTCTTTTCCGAGACTTGATGTTAGTGGATACATTTTTGGTGGTGGAAATGGTCGTTTTAAGAATAAATCCTTTATTGGTTATGGTATTCTTATTGATAACTTATATAAATTGAAACTTGATGATGTTTTTTCTGAATCTCTGTTTATTGTTGATCATAATTTTGGAATGAAACATAGTATAGTGAACGAAAATTCCCTTTCTTGTGGCATAAACGTTTGGGTCATATATTCAAAGAAAGATTACAATGATTGGTGAAGAACGAGATTCTACCGAATCTAGACTTCACTAATTTTGGCTTATATGTGGAATGCATTAAGGGTAAGCAAAGCAAATATAGCAAGAAAGGCGCCACAAGAAGCAGTAATCACCTTGAAATTATACGCACTAATATTTATGGAACATTCGACTCCATCCTTCACCGGACAAAAATATTTTATCACCTTTATATATGATTTTTAATGTTATGGGTATGTCTACTTGTTGCATGAAAATTCTCAATCTATAAATGCCCTCGAGGTGTTTGTAAACGAGGTTGAAAGGTAACTAGATAGAAAAGTGAAAATTGTAAGGTCTGATAGAGGTGGAGAATGTTATGGAAAGTATGATGAATCTGGACACTGTCTTGGTCCTTTTACAAATTTCCTTGAAATTCACGGCATATGTGCTCAATATACTATGCTGGGCACACCACAACAAAATGGTGTTGCAGAAAGGCGAAACAGAACATTAATGGAGATGGTTAGGAGCATGATAAGCAAATCCTCTTTATCCAAAAGTTTGTGGATGTATGCACTTAGAACCACAGTGTATCTGTTAAATAGGGTTCCTAGTAAGTCAGTTACAAAAACTCCTTTTGAGTTATGGATTGGAAGGAAACCAAGTCTGAGATACCTGCATGTTTGGGGTTGTCCAGTAGAAGCAAGGGTTTACATGTAATATCCGGATTTTAGTATAAATTTTTCGTATTATTTTATCTACGATATATTATATAACTTGGTGTCTATACAGTATGGATAAAATAAATTGATAATGGAGACAACTATATTTACGAATGTTTTTGGCCGACAGTTATATTCGAGGATATCGTATATGAGATTGTCTTAACTTTGATATCAGATTTATCGCATGAGAATACTATTAGAATGAGTATACGTATTCGGTATGTCGTGTAGACGTGCCCAGTATGTCGAGATGACCAAGAACATGTGGAAATGGCTAAGTGTAAAACCATTACGTACGCTAAATATTGGAGCTTACGTAAGTAAAAGTTGCTATCTTACGTACGTTATATGGGGTACATAACATACGTACTAAAAATAATCAGATGGGGAATGAATATCTGACATGTGGAGCCCAGGAATCGGCTAGCGTGCCAAAAGGCCAGTCAACTATGTATTATGTACGCTATGCAGGACTCATGTAACACCCCTAAACTGACCGGGAATATTACAGCGCCATGGGGCCCATATTGGAACCCACAAGGCTAAAATCATTTTCGCACACGTTTAAAAACGTCAAAAAGCCCTTTGAAAGTACACACACGCAGCGGATAAAAACATAGTTCAAAGAATACTGAAAGCCATTTTAAATATACACACGTAGCGGATAAAAACACAATTAATACATTTGCAGCGGAATTAGGAAACCAGAAAAGAATACATAATCCCAACAATCACGCCATAGCCAGTATCACCGGAAAGCTCATCCCTTCACGACCGCTACTAGCTCGAACTCCGAGTACCTAAAAGATAAAGCCCACGACGGGATCAGCCATAATACTCAACAATGATAACGATCACATCACAAAGACAATTACATATCAATGTAATCTACAGAGTAAGAACATTCCCAATGTATTTTACCGAAGTAACCTTACCAACCTGTCACAACCATAACAATCAATTCTTACCATATCCCACGCCTCGTGTCCTTAAGTAATAAACGAATTCAAATGTAATCACCTGTACTGTATCCGAAACACTACCAAGATTTCCAAACATAAACATATCTCGAGTATAGAATAATCTGGCCAAGTTCAATTCTGCTGGTTGGGTCGCACAATTGGATCCCAATACTGATAGAAACTGATATCACACGATACATCTGCAAATCAACTGTCCCGAACAATGGCAAGTCCCGAATATCAATACAAAGCATGAATGCTCACACAGTCAATAATGATAAACAATCGATGCATCACAACGGAAATATCAATGACATGATATTTCCACACAAGATCGACAAAGGGTCAACCACGGACGAGAATACCATGATCTAGTAACTCTAACAAGATCAACGAAGAATCAATAACCGAGAATACAGAGGAGACGGTAAGGATCAACGAAGAATCAATAACCGAGAATACCGACGACACGGCAAATCCCAACAAGATCAATAAAAGGTTGACAACCGAGAATACCGACGACACAGTAAACTCCAGCAAGATCAATAAGGGTCAACAATCGAGAATACTGACGACACAGTAAACTCTAACAAGATCAATAAGGACCAAAAACTGGGAATACCAACGATACGGTAAACTTCAACAAGAGCAATAAGGAATCGACAACCGAGAATACCGACGACACGGTAAACTCCAACAAGAGCAATAAGGAATAGACAACCGAGAATACCGACGACACGGTAAACTCGAATAGGGATAATAAGGGATCAACAATCGAGAATACCAACGGTAAGGCAAACTCCCAAACGGAATCAATAAGGATCAATAACGAACGAGGCTACAATGATAGGGGAAACTCCAAACGAGATTAATAAAGGATCGATAACAAACAAGTTGACCATCGATAAGGTAACTCCAAACGAGATCAGAAAAGGATCAACGGGGACAGATACACGAGAGAATAAAATCGTCAACCATATAAAAATCATATATATGGGATTTCAAAGACAACCCGAATATCGAATAGATCCAATTATACATGGACTGTGAACGACCAATCAATAAGACTCAAGATGGACGTCACGATACGCTCGATCCAGACATGTGTCCGTGTACAACCCAACCACGGGTATTGATCAGGTACCCGTCTGGTCTCGTACCTAATCAGCCTCACGAAGTACGTCTCGTGTGCACGGTTCAATATAAGTTCGAAACCAACGCATGCTACACGTGCCCATCCCGAAAATCCTACACATAAACGATCAGAACGTATCTGACTCCAGATATGCCACGATACAACATGACAACAAATCTCTAAGAAACGCATATCCATCAAGGATCAAAAGACTTCCCAAAAGAGCAACAGTAACTCGATCATGAAAGACCGACACGACCACAACGTCGTATTTCCATTAGACAACAGTCCACATCATGCTCAACAATGCATATAATATTAACACATAAACCCCAAGGCAGCAGCCAAGGGTCACGGAAGCATCTCACAGGAATACTCCGGAACGTAGGTTCCATTTAGGTCTTATCCCCTAACACATTTCCATCCGGGTACCATACAGGTTTTATCCCCAACACATCAGCCCCACAGATTACATCTCAAAGAAAGAGCACATCACAAAACGTAACACACAATGGTGCACATTCACCGCATGAAATATCAACACACACATGAAATAATGCAACATGATGATTATCATAATCTAACAATATTAATTTACCTCAAGCTAGAGACGCCAACCTTCCCACTGTAATACCCAGTTGTAATTCAGTAATTATCATTCAGTAATTATCACTCAGTAATTATCATTCAGTAATTGATACTCAGTAATCTCATTCATCATTGATCATTTGTCACTCATATTCAGTCATGGTATTCATCATTCAGAGTAATTGTATCGTGTATCAATCGTCATTCATCACTAATCTGATTGGAGTTTCGTGTCGTGTTTATCATCATTGTCATTTTCGTTGCAAGCTGTGCTTGAGGAGTAGCGCACGCTACATACTCCTTTTAGCGTACGCTAATTGGGTATAGGTAGCGCACGCTACCGCTCAGCTTTAGCGCACGCTAAGGCTACATTGCCGCAAATTAAGGTACCGGACCGCAAAGTAGAATATTTGTAGCGCACGCCACGAGTGGTAAGTAGAGCGCGCTAACGGGTTGTAGTAGCGCACGCTATATGTGTGGAGTAGCGCGCTAGGGACGGATCGGGTTGAGTCCAAGGCTACCGGATCGCATCGTTAATTCATAGCGTACGCTATGCATTGTTGTTAGCGTACGCAACCGATGTATTAGCGCACGCTAAACAATGGTTGTAGCGCACGCTATCGGAGTCAGATCAGAGGTCAGACAGTTTTATGGACTCCAGTACTGGGCGTCAAATATTTCGCTAGCGCACGCTAACAATGGATATTAGCGCACGCTAGTAGTATGGCCGTAGCGCACGCTACAAATAGGTACGTAGCGCGCGCTACCGTGTTCGGACAGTGGGTACTGGACTACCCAAATTACTCGTTAGCGCACGCTATGCACAAGGGCTAGCGCACGCTAACCTGGACTGAGTATAAATTGGACAGTTTAGTCAGAGTTCGTCATTTTCCATCTCATTTCATTCCTTCGGTAGTCTTGGGCGATTTCGAGCGATTCGGAGGGGATTCTTCGAGGTGTAATCATCAATCATCATCTTCAAGCTCATCTTTCGGATTGATCATCATTTCATCATCTTCATCACATCGAATCAAAGGTATTAAACTCTTGGATCTAGAATTTCGGATTTTTGGGTTTTCCTTCCGATTTCTTCGTGTAAGCTTGGATTATCATTGGAATATGTTAGTTATGGATTATCTAACTTGGATAAATATATTCCTACGGATTTAAACGGTTATTTTCGGAATTATTCCAAGAACCCTTGGGGTTGACTTCGGTTAATTGGGGATTTTCCGATTGATGTTGTTGTAATCATGAGTTATGGATTCCTAATGGATTATTGATATCCTTGAAAGTGTTTTGATGGTTTGAAATACTCATCTTGGAGTTAATTTCGATTCATTCGAGCTCGGATATCGTTGTGTCGACATTTGAGTCGATTATGATCGTTTTGATTTGCGTAATGATCGGATTATTGGTAATTGTGTTATTCAAGGTTGTTCGAGCGACCGATATTTCATTTAGGACGTTGTTCGTGGACGGACATTCATCATCGGTATTGTGTAAGTTAATTCTTACTCGGTTAAAAGGATATTCATTCCTTTTTGTTGTTGATTACTCATAATCATAATTCATTCATCATTGTATTAATCGTATCAAAACTCGTCATTGTCAATTAATCACCTCAGTCATAAGGAACGACGGTTCCGATCATTTTATTGAGCTATCATTCATTTTACCATCATTCAATCTTGGTGAGTCATTATTCATTTTCATTGTCACTTTTGTCATATTGTGGCATTCCGGGTCATACTGGCGTGCCGGTTGGTATGTGTAGGATTTTCATGTCGGGCACATTATAGTCGTGTGTTGGTTGGTGGCCTCACATTGGACTGTGCACACGAGTCGATTGCTCGTGAGACTGATTAGGTACAAGACCACGCGTGTTTGATCGTTGGTGGCTTGTGCACGGACACATTTCCATCCCGGACGTAGTGTGGCGCCATTCCTTTGAGCCGTACTGATTAGTCGATTCGTATAGCATGTTTGATTGCGTATGTTTCGACAGGATAATTCATAATTTCAGATATATCATGATTGTGTATTTTCAACCCTTGAGGATTGTTGTTACGTATGGCGGCCCGTTGGGGATGTTGTTTTTAGTCATGGCAAGGCTAAGGCACGGGAGAGTACGGTGACGGCGAGAGTCCCAGTGATACTAGTAGGGGCCCCGATCTGCTCGAGTCATTCATTCACCATTTATGTTTCCTTTATTCATTCCGCTGCAGACATTCCGTTTGAATGCTCATTTCATTCAGTGTTGTGTATTTTATCGTCACATAAAATACACATGTATTCTATTTTATCCTGGGTGTTGTGTAAAACTCCTCATCGGAGTAATTGATGTTATAATGTGGTTCGGTACTACATTTACCTGTGTAATTCATTCATTCTCATTCGCCTGGTGGGTCCCAGTCGGGGGTCCACGGCACTGTAATATCCGCCTAGTTTGGGGTGTTACAGAGTTGGTATCGGAGCGTGGTTTTGAATACTACCCTCCAAGTCATGTCTCATTTGAAATCATCGTCATCGGACTAGTATCATTGGACTTTCGCGTCACGTGTGACCTGTGCAAATGCCGAGCCAATCGTACCAAGAATCGTAAGATTTCTAATGCCATGGTATAATTTCGCATTAATCATTCATTCATAATTCATCGATTAACAATCCTCAATCATCATTGTCATTTTGACCGACGGTCGAGTTAACTCATTGATCAGTCAATTCATTTCATTGTTCAGTTGTTGATCAGGAAGATCGAATCATTAATCTTGTTAACTCATTCAAGATAATCATTTCAGTAACTTCATCAGATAATCATGTCACGTCAACTAATCATTCATGTAATCGCTGTATTTGAGCGCGTATGCTCATTTTCATCATTTCATAATATAGTCATAATGTGATACTCATGCGAGATATATAATCATCATATGACTTCCACTTCAGTATGGAAAGGGCTGGCAGAGGACGTGGAGGACGAGGCCGTGGAGCGGGCCGAATCCCGAGAACTCGTGCGAATACCCGTGCAAATGCCAGGAATAATGCTAACTCATCGAGCAGTGACGCTGCCACTCACTCACCTGGACGCGATCATTCACTATCAGGGAGTCGTACCCGGGACACGGCTCAGTCAGAGGGTGTTCGGGTCGACCCACTCGCATTTATGCAGGGCATGATGGCCCAAATGACCCAGATGGATCAGTTGATGGAGACGATGCATAACTCCGTCAATCAAAATCAGCAGGCTCCTCCGCCGCCACCTCAGAGGCAAGAGAGGGGTGTAAGCAATATCATTAGCGATATCTCTCGCCAGCAACCACCTACTTTTGAGGGCTCATCTGAGCCGGCGGATATTGTTCACTGGCTTGAGCATTTTGAGAAGTTATTTGCTATGGTGGATTGCCCTGAAGGGCATAAAGTTTCAGTTGCGGCTTACTATCTCGGTAAGAGCGCTCATTCATGGTGGTTATCGTTGAAGCCCCACAGACGGAACATGTACTTGGGATCGATTCAAGACTCTCATGATGGAGAGGTACTATCCGGCCCCACTCGGGAGGCCAAGTTGTCGGAATTACTCACTCCCGACCTTTCGGCGGATGATGATGTTCTCGCCATCGCCGAAAAATTTCAGGAACTTCTTCCGTTCGCCTCATCTATCATTCACTCAGAAGCGGACAAGATCAAGTATTTCAGCAAGAGGCTGAAACCCCGTATGAGACTTCAGTTGCTTAATCATAACTGTACCACTCTGGCCGAGTTCATTGAGAAAGCTCTCACCTACGAGCTTACTGCTAAGGAAATTGCTAAGAAGCAACCTTCGTCTGCTAGCAAGAAGTCCAAGAATCGTAATCAGTCTGACGGGAGTCAGGCCACTTTCAAGAAACCGCGGGCGGGCTCTACTTTTTCTGAGCGACCTCCCCTGGCGTCTAAACCCACGGAATCTCAGTCGCGAGCGGCCAGTTCGGCCATCACCTGTTTCAACTGTGAGGAACAGGTCATTTCAGCACCAAGTGTCCGGCGATGCATCACGTGCCACAACTGTGGGATTGCCGGGCATAGGGACCGTTTTGCCGTAGGGACTCTAAACCTACTCCGGCGTCATCTCAAGCCCCGTGTCATTCGGGTGCGAGAATCAAAGCCACTCGGTCGGCTCGTTCAAGACGCGGGAGCTAAAGGCGGAGCTAAGAGCTATCAGACGGAGCGTCCGGTTCGGGGCAGCAAGCCCGAATTTATGAGATGAAGAAGACCGATGATCCGAGGCCCGAATGATCTCGTACACTCGATATTCTATCTCAACTTTGTGTACCCTTTTTGATACCGGTGCATCTCATTCATTCATTTCCGAGTCATGTTTGAGTAGACTACGTGCAGGTAGTGCTACTAGTTGTGAGCCATATGTCATTGGCCTACCCGATGGTAGACGAATTGTCGGTAACCGTGAGATTCAGAATTGTCCGATTCAGTTTCATGGTCGTGTATGGCCAGCGGACCTAATCGTGGTAGATTTGCCGAGGGACGACGTCATCTTGGGTATTGATTGGATGGATCGTCATGATGCCATCATTAGTGTCCGAAAGCGTTTGGTCACTATCATTTCAGACGATGGAGTTGAATGTGTGTTTCAGGGAGGTAATCCCGGCTGTTCTGGTAAAGTCATTAATTTGATGAAAGCAGTAAGATTACTCAATCACGGATGTGTCGGTTATTGGTGCTATATGACCAAAACCGAGAAATCATCAGTAATATTAACGGATATTCCGGTGGTGAGGGAATATGCCGATGTTTTTCCAGACGAGTTACCTGGTTTGCCTCCACAGAGGGATGTGGAATTCACGATTGAGTTGGAGCACTGCGTCCCGATATCGAAGGCACCGTGCGGATGGCCCGACCGAAATGCAGAATTAAAGAACCAACTTGAGGAGTTGTTCGAGAAAGGTTATATCCGACCGAGTGCGTCCCCGTGGGGAGCACCAGTGTTGTTTGTCAAGAAGAAGGATGGTTCATTCCGCTTATGTATTGATTATCGGGAGTTGAACAGGGTGACGATCAAGAATAAGTATCCCTTACCCCGTATTGACGATCTCTTAGATCAACTTCAGGGAGCTTCAGTATTTTCCAAGATCGACTTAAGATCTGGATATCATCAGTTGCGGATTCGAGAGTCGGATATCGCGAGGACGGCGTTTCGAACACGCTATGGTCATTATGAGTTTGTCGTTATGCCGTTCGTATTGACTAATGCACCTGCGGTATTCATGGAGTTAATGAATCGGGTTTTCATCGACTTTTTGGATCGGTTTGTTGTTGTCTTCATCGATGACATTTTGATTTATTCTCGTGACCGGGAGGAACATGAGTTTCACCTTCATCTAGTGCTCGACATGTTGAGACGAGAACAACTTTATGGGAAATTTTCTAAATGTGAGTTCTGGATGTCCGAAGTGACTTTTCTCGGACATGTAATTTCATCAGACAGAGTTCGTGTCGATCCTCAGAAGACGGGGGCTATTCGGGATTGGCTACCTCCGAAGAACGTTAAGGAAATCCGAAGTTTTCTCGGATTAGCGGGTTATTATCGGCGGTTTGTGGAAGGATTTTCTAGAATCGCTCAACCCTTAACGAACCTTTTGCGGAAGGATAAGAAATACACGTGGTCCGACGCGTGTCAACGGAGTTTTGAGGAACTCAAGAGCCGCTTAATGTCAGCACCTGTACTCTCCTTGCCGCAGGGGACGGAAGGATTTGTGGTCTATAGTGATGCGTCCGGACAGGGTCTCGGATGTGTACTCATGCAGAACGGGACGGTTATTGTCTATGCTTCACGGCAATTGAGACCTTACGAGGTTAATTATCCGACCCACGACCTGGATCTAGCAGCCGTGGTGTTCGCTTTGAAAATTTGGCGTCATTATCTTTATGGCGTGACCTGTCAGATATTCACCGATCATAAGAGCTTAAAGTATATATTTACTCAGAAGGAGTTAAATATGCATCAGAGACGGTGGTTGGAATTAATCAAAGATTATGATATCGAGATCCTCTACCACCCGGGCAGGGCGAACGTTGTCGCCGACGCCTTGAGTCGTAAGTCCGTTCAGGAGCAGATGCTTGCCCGTTTAACAATTCAGAAGGAGCTTCAGCAGGAATTCCTTAGAACCGAGATCGAGTGCAGCCGGCGAGTTCAGGGGCAGCTTTGTATGTTAGAGATTTCATCGTCACTCGAGGAAGAAATCCGAGAGAATCAGGGTTCGGACCCATCATTGTTGCGCATTTGAGAGGATGTGGCTCAGGGGAAAGCCCCTGGATTTGTGGTCCACGAGGATGGACTTTTGAGGTTTAAGAATCGGTTGTGCGTACCGGCGAATGACGAGTTGAAAGACTCGATTTTGAAAGAAGCTCATGCTACCCCTTATTCTGTTCATCCGGGGTCTAGCAAGATGTACAAGGACTTGAAACAAAATTACTGGTGGAGTAATATGAAGCGTGAAGTCGCCGAATTTGTTTCGAGATGCTTAACCTGTCAACAAGTTAAGATTGAACATCAGCGACCGGCGGGTATGCTGAAACCCCTTCCTATTCCCGAATGGAAGTGGGAAGACATTTCTATGGATTTCATCACGAGTTTGCCGACGAGTCGTCGTGGCATGAACACGATCTGGGTGATCGTGGACCGCTTAACTAAATCAGCTCATTTCCTTGAGATCAAGGAAACGTGGGGTCCCGAGAGACTTGCTCAATTGTTCATCAAAGAGATAGTCAGACTTCACGGTACTCCTAAAAGTATCGTTTCCGATCGTGACGGACGATTTGTGTCGCATTTTTGGAAATCAGTTCATCGTGCTATGGGAACTCAGCTTAACCTCAGTACCGCTTTTCATCCTCAGTCCGACGGACAATCAGAGAGGACCATTCAGACCTTAGAGGACATGTTGAGGGCATGCGTCCTCGATTGGAAAGACGATTGGGAAGCCCAACTACATTGATCGAGTTCACGTATAATAATAGTTGGCATGCTTCGATCAAGATGGCACCTTACGAGGCCTTGTATGGTCGTCGTTGTCGATCTCCATTGTGTTGGGACGACTTATCAGAATCATTGGGCACCGAGCCCGATATGCTTATAGCCGCCCGTGAGAAGGTAGCTTTGATCAGGAGTCGTTTGTTGTGACTCTGAGTCGGCGAAATCATATGCGAGATAACCGTCGACCATTAGAGTTCGAGGCAGGTGACCACGTGTTGGTCAAGGTATCCCCGAGTCGTGGTATCTTCCGTTTTGGGAAGAGGGGAAAGTTGAGTCCGAGATTCATTGGACCGTTTGAGATTTTGGATCGAGTAGGCGAGTTAGCTTATCGATTGGCTTTACCTCCGGCGTTGAGCCGAATTCATAATGTGTTTCACGTCTCTCAGTTGCGGAAGTATGTTGCCGACCGAGTCACATACTTGATTCGGCGAATTGAGATCGCCGACGATCATTCATATGAGGAACGTCTATACGAGTTTTAGAGCGGCGAATCAAGCGGTTGAGGAATAAGACGATTCCTTTGGTTAAAATTCGTGGTCTAGACACGGAGTCGAAGAGGCTACTTGGGAAACCGAGGATAGTATGCGGGAGTTATCCCGAGTTGTTTGACCCTTAGTTTCGAGGACGAAACTCTTTTAAGGGGTGTATGTAATACCCGGTTGTAATTCAAGAATTATCATTCAAGAATTATCACTCAAGAATTATCATTGATGAATTGATACTCGTAATCTCATTCATCATTGATCATTTGTCACTCATATTCGGTCATGGTATTCATCATTCGAGTAATTGTATCGTGTATCAATCGTCATTCATCACTAATCGATTGGAGTTTCGTGCCGTGTATATCATCATAGTCATTATCGTTGCAAGCAGTGCATGAGGATTAGCGCACGATACATACACATATTAGCGTACGCGAATAGGGTATACTTATCGCACGCAACCGCTTAGCTATAGCGCAAGCTAAGGCTACATTGGCTGCGATCCGGAAAGGTCTTGGAGCAGCGAATATTTGTAGCGCACGCTACGAGTGGTAAGTAGAGCGCTAATGGGTTGTAGTAGC
This sequence comes from Orobanche coerulescens, assembly GCA_033398695.1. Lineage (NCBI taxonomy): Eukaryota > Viridiplantae > Streptophyta > Magnoliopsida > Lamiales > Orobanchaceae > Orobanche > Orobanche coerulescens. The sequence goes on from JAWKAU010000622.1 coordinate 20,261, forward strand.
GCACGCTATATGTGTGGAGTAGCGCGCTAGGGACGGATCGAGGTTGAGTCCGGTGGCTCTTGATCGCAGGTTAATTCATAGCGTACGCTATGCATTGTTGTTAGCGTACGCAATCGATGTATTAGCGCACGCTAAACAATGGTTGTAGCGCACGCTATCGAGTCGGATCGAGGTCGAGCAGGTTTCGGACTCCGATCTTTGGCGTCAAATATTTCGCTAGCGCACGCTAACAATGGATATTAGCGCACGCTAGTAGTATGGCCGTAGCGCACGCTACAAATAGGTACGTAGCGCGCTACCGTGTTCGGACGGTGGAGTGCTGGACTACCCAAATTACTCGTTAGCGCACGCTATGCACAAGGAGCTAGCGCACGCTAACACGGGTAGTATAAATTGGACAGTTTAGTCAGAGTTCGTCATTTTTCATCTCATTTCATTCCTTCGGTAGTCTTGGGCGATTTCGAGCGATTCGGAGGGGATTCTTCGAGGTGTAATCATCATCTTCAAGCTCATCTTTCGGATTGATCATCATTTCATCATCTTCATCACATCGAATCAAAGGTATTAAACTCTTGGATCTAGAATTTCGGATTTTTGGGTTTTCCTTCCGATTTCTTCGTGTAAGCTTGGATTATCATTGGAATATGTTAGTTATGGATTATCTAACTTGGATAAATATATTCCTACGGATTTAAACGGTTATTTTCGGAATTATTCCAAGAACCCTTGGGGTTGACTTCGGTTAATTGGGGATGTTCCGATTGATGTTGTTGTAATCATGAGTTATGGATTCCTAATGGATTATTAATATCCTTGAAAGTGTTTTGATGGTTTGAAATACTCATCTTGGAGTTGGTTTCGATTCATTCGAGCTCGGATATCGTTGTGTCGACATTTGAGTCGATTATGATCGTTTTGATTTGCGTAATGATCGGATTATTGGTAATTGTGTTATTCAAGGTTGTTCGAGCGACCGATATTTCATTTAGGACGTTGTTCATGGACGGACATTCATCATCGGTATTGTGTAAGTTAATTCTTACTCGGTTAAAAGGATATTCATTCCTTTTTGTTGTTGATTACTCATAATCATAATTCATTCATCATTGTATTAATCGTATCAAAACTCGTCATTGTCAATTAATCACCTCAGTCATAAGGAACGACGGTTCCGATCATTTCATTGAGCTATCATTCATTTTACCATCATTCAATCTTGGTGAGTCATTATTCATTTTCATTGTCACTTTTGTCATATTGTGGCATTAGGGTCATCTTGGCGTCTTGCGGTTGGTATGTATAGGATTTTCATGACGGGCACATTATAGTCGTGTGTTGGTTGGAGGACTCACATTGGGTGTGCACACAGTCGATTGCTCGTGAGGCGATTAGGTACAAGACCACGCGTGTTTGATCGTTGGTGGCTTGTGCACGGACACATTTCCATCCCGGACGTAGTGTGGCGCCATTCCTTTGAGCCGTACTGATTAGTCGATTCGTATAGCATGTTTGATTGCGTATGTTTCGACAGGATAATTCATAATTTCAGATATATCATGATTGTGTATTTTCAACCCTTGAGGATTGTTGTTCTGTGTAACTGACCCCGTTGGGGGATGTTGTTTTTCAGGTCATGGCAAGGCTAAGGCACGGGGAGAGTACGGTGACGGCGAGAGTCCTGATGATACTAGTAGGGGCCCCGATCATTCGATCATTCATTCAGTCATTTATGTTTCCTTTATTCATTCCGCTGCAGACATTCCGTTTGAATGCTCATTTCATTCAGTGTTGTGTATTTTATCGTCACATAAAATACACATGTATTCTATTTTATCCTGGGTGTTGTGTAAAACTCCTCATCGGAGTAATTGATGTTGTAATGTGGTTCGGTACTACATTTACCTGTGTAATTCATTCATTCTCATTCGCCTGGTGGGTCCCAGTCGGGGGTCCACGGCACTGTAATATCCGCCTAGTTTGGGGTGTTACACCCACGACCAACCGCCCTGAACGAATACACGGTTTATCCGAAAAATCCAAAATGCAATACAGTCCGTTGCTAATACCAAATCACCATCCCGAGTTCAACATCGGCAGGATAACTAGCCTTGATATCTAACTTCTCATATAATAGACCAATTATAATTCACGTTCCCATTTCCACTAGACATCCTTAAAATCATATACCTTATGATTTATCTCGGTCCAATTATAATATACGTACAATCATTCCGACAACTCATATTCCACGATACCATTGCTATATGAATCATAAATGAATGAAAACGAAATCATTTATTAACATTATGAAAGCAAGCATAACTTGCCTCGATACCGATACGATGAAGTTGTTACTAGTCCCGTCGCCTTCATCTACAAGCTCCGCAGCCCCGACTCACCGCAGCACAATGGTTAATATCAACGATCATCTAATGCAACCTAATACAATAATCAATCAACGATACGTTCGATAACAATCAACAACCGGTATAATCAACCAATCAAACTCAGCGGTATCTCGATCGTACGAAATCAAACCATATCAACTCTTATCAATACGAATACAAGCCGAACTTCGATAATCAATAGTTTTATCAACGTCTACAACATTCTTGGTTCCGACTTCAATCTTAAATTCGGATTTACACGGCTCATTCGTGCAAATTCATAGGAATACAATTACGGCTATCATCATGAATAATCATATACCAAAATTACTCGTAATCCTTCTAATTCACGGACATATATCATTCAAGAATTCTTCAAGAACATGAATTAATCCATAATCACGTTTGAAGCCAACAAAACGACGTAATTCAATGTGTTCTAACATCTAACCATCATCTAATCCATACTCCAAGGCATGTATCATCATATTCTCCAACATACGATCCTCCTAACATCAAGAATCGAAGCAATACTACCAAGATCACCAAGAACAACATGATTCTATAATCATAGTCAACATTTTCAAGACAAAAACCAACATATCATCATCTTCCTTTCAACATATAGTTCATATATCCTCAAGAATCGTAACAACAATACCATAATCATCTTCATACGAAGAAGAACATCAACACTAACATCAAAATCTGAATTCAAGGAGTAGAGTTCATCAACATACCTTTTGAAGATGAATAACACAATCAAACACTTCCAAAACTCCAAGAACTCCAAGTTTCAAGCTTCCGATCATCCTTATCAAAGTCTTAACAAGGGTATGAGGGTATGAGATGGGTTTGAGAGTGGAGAGGTACGAGCTGGGGAGGAGGAAATGTGTTTCCTTTCGTGAGGAAATGAAAGTCCCATTCTTATTTTATAAACTGTGCATCTCGTTACGTACGTTAAGTCCCAAAGTTAACGTACGTAAGGCCTTTAACGTACGCTATATGTCCTATATAGCGTACGTAATCGTCATCCAGGGTAATTTGTACTATTTTGCACCTTGTGTTACGTACGTAATACCATCACCGTAGCGTACGTAATGTAGCGGTTGACTTGCTACAGTATCAACCCATATTACGTACGTAATATGCCATGCATAGCGTACGTAATGCCGGGGTTGACTCGCCTGTACACATCCTGCGCCGAAAGCACCCGACACCAGGCCCACCTGCCGACCACGGCTCAGACCCGCTGATTCCATTCTTAACGTACGTAATGTACGCAGCTTAACGTACGTTAAGATTACTTAGCTACGTACGTAATCTCCAACATATAGCGTACGTAATGGCTTTCATACTTAGCCATTTTGCTTCTGTCTGTCATCTCAATATACTGAATACATACACGCGACATACTGAATACATATGCTCGTTCCGATATTACGATACCTCGTATACAACTGTCGACCAAGTACGGAAATTGTACAAATACTCATACAGTATATCCGACATAGAAAAACACACCAAGCATGTAATATCCTAGAATCAAAATAACCTCGATAGACTACTGGCACGGCTGTCACGGTTTCCAAAATTATCCACTCATATCGTGTCGGTCCCACTCTGTATAGTACATCCCAAATAAAATAATGCGAAAAAATCATAGTGAAATTCTAGGATATTATAACTCATTACATACGTAATACGAGTATGTTACTGCAGCAAGTCAACGTACGTCTTACGTACGCTACGGAGAAAGGATTACATACGTAAGCCATTGAACGAAGTAAGTCAATGACCTCTGGACTGTCATTACATATGCTACCAAGGTCAGATAGCGTACGTAAGAGGGTGTTACGTACGTTAACTGTGGCATGTTACGTATGTAACAAGATGGAAAGTTATATAAGTGAGATGCCCGTCACTTCTTTTTTTCAGAACTTCATTTTGTTTTTCTTCGCCCCTCAACACTCAGAGTTAGATTTTGGCTTTCCGAAGACTTCGGATAATATCCGAAGTAAAAATGTTATAATTACCGAAGTCTATGTTCGTGTAGTTAAAGGTATACTTTAGACTTCGCTTATTAGACGAAGTCTAATATCGTAATAATCGAAGTCTATCTCGGTTTTTAGAACCCGAATATGGGGGTTTGCGAAGTAAAAAAGGTCCTTCCACTTCACTTATTTTATAATCGCTGAAGTGTATATTTCCTATTCGCTTCTAATTATATATCTCTGACTTCGTTTTTTATCCGAAGTAAATAACCACATTGCATATTTCTTTTCAATTTGTAAATATAGAATCCCTGTTGTACAAAAACATGATCCATCCAATAAAAAAACTCAATTCACAAGATCTCAACAACACAACCTCAAATGCATCAATCAACCTCATTAAAAATCCAACAAACTCAAATCACAAGATCCCAATTCAATAACACAAGATCATAAGCATTGATAATAGTAATAAACCACAATTTCATATATAAACGGCGGACTGTCGTACAAAAATGCCAAATATTCAGATTCGCGTGATTCACAAGTTTGCATTGGACATAACTATAATATGCCAACATCAAATAAACTTCCACAATGTCTACGAGACACATGCATAGGTCTAGCTAATGGACTGCACATTAACAAAACATTCACCATATTTACCCGATCAAACGACATGTTCTGATCTAACTATACCAACAGATATGCACCAGAGTACCAGTAGTGTTGCAACCAAGACCATACACATATAGTACTGATTTGAATCTAGACAAAGAACTTCCTGACAATGAAGCCAGCCTAAGCACCATCGACAAATGTGTAGACGAACTTGCTCCACTCGTTCCTGACTTCATCAGAGGAACGTGTATTCACAAGCATCTTTTGGAAGTTTTTACCCTTTTTGTGTAATGTATCTGATACCCTGCAATGTAGAGATAATTAGTGAAACGGCTTCGAATATAAAAGATCACTATACCAAATCAGTCGATATGCTTTTGATTACGGCAAGTTCGAGTTAATCGAGAATTTGGAAACCATCCAGAGCATCTGTCTCTTTCTTTGTCGACGCCATTGCCTTACGTATTTTTGTCAAAGGCGTAATATAGAAACTTTGCCATCAATTGAAGCCAACAATTTTCTTTTTCTTGAGAGAAGAAAAGGTATAGTCATGAAAGAACTCGAATTCGACCTTTCGTTGCCTTTCAAGAACAGAATAACATCGGTTTCAAGAGACTTACCATTGCAACCTCCCATTGAACTCCACCGGATGAAAATGTATTCTACCATCCAAAAAAGCAGAGAATGAATTCGGTGCAATCTACCGATGAGGAACTTGAGTAACAAAACATGTATACATACCACACTTTTTTGAATTCTTCAAAATTCATGGCGAGTCTCCCATTTAGAGCAGTTGGTGGCACAGTACCCTTGCCTTTGACACCCTCATTTTCAAAGAACCGAACTTCCTTGTATAATCGATGACCGATAGTTTCATTCCCATCATACCTGTAACCAAGAGAATCAAACTTACCACCGTTGTTGACTTACTTTTAAAAAGGAAAAATCTTAAGATTTACCGGAAGGCAATTCCATTCCCATTGCCAGCAAGCTTGTCCTTTCGGAAATTAGAGAGTTCACCATTTTCATAATAATGGCTCCATATGTGAAAAGGACATTTATCGTATACGAAAACCTATCCAGGTGTCCGTACAAGAAAATCCACTTCAAGAAGCTCCTCAAAAATCACGTTCGTGTTTCTTTAAGCTAGCCTAAATAGAAAAGCACAACATTAACAACAGTACATTAAATAAACTAATGTGCTTTAGTCAACACAAGTTCAAAAGAACACAAACGCAATATGTCACCTCAATCCTTTTAATTTATATTACTTTTATCTCACCTCGAGGTCTTTCAATTCCATACCGTAAATTACCAAGACCAAGTTTTTCTCATATAGGGCTAGTCACGGATGCAACATAGCATGTTTAATCGCAATGACAAACATCCGACACGCTTAAATTACAACTTAAATATAAAATGAATACTCGTGAGCTTTGTAATATTTCAAACGTGGCTCTGTAATATTGGCGAATAAATAAAACAAAAATAAAAATTCTACTTTTTCAAAATATTGCAATAATAAAGCATCGAGATGTAAGCCTCAAAAGCTTGAAGAACAAATATATGATGTAACTCGTTATTACAAATAAACCTTACCCTTTTGGACCACCAGATTCATAATCTTTAGGGATACTAAGTTTTACAATCTCACCCCACTCCCCAAAGTGTCCCTCGAGAGTAGCCATAAGTCGCCGCAAGGTACCACCAAGGTATAATTTGTTAGCAAATTTATAAATAATTTATGCATAACTACAGAGTGTTGGTATAAAGAACTTACTCTTTTGGTAAGACCTGTCATTGCTAAATATACAGAACAAGTGATGCATCAATTAAAAGTCGAACTCTTAAATATATAAACAAAGTGCAAAAAATACATAAACAGAGTTTAAAGTTCATACCCGCCAGGAGTGTATGAACCTATTTCCCCTCTTTCCTTTGCTAAATCAATTTTCACATCACGACCAAGCAAATTTGATCCATTGAGTTCAAGGGTCTGAAAATAAATTACTAAATAATTAGGTCTTTATCGTGTTCAACAAAAATTTATTGGAAATAAAACTAAACAATGATTATACTTTTGGTACGCATCGGGGTGGTGAATTCAACGTGTCCATAACCAAAGAAAAGGACATCAACAACCTCACCAACATCCTTGAAAAATTAAGCGTAAAATTGTAACTAATTAGCGCAGGGTTCGGATTCCGGAACTTGCCAGAACTTGCCAAACATTTGTTAATCAAGAACAGATTGTTGAGTTTTATTTTAATTTTTTTAAATTCAAGAAGATTACTGGACATAAAAGCAAAAGAGCTGATTCTTGCATGATTTGTAAGATAATAGGGCTTTCTTCTGATAAAACTTCTCATGTCTTTGACCGATGGTGGTGTTTTTACCTCCCATTTGTACCTTTTATTAATAGAAGGGTCTTGTACTCTAAGTAACACGTATGTCCTGAAATCAACTAAATATTACACCAGCTTTCCCCAAGTTTTTTACTCCACAAGTGCAATGTACAATTAAAGGAATGAAGAGAACACCAGATGAGTAGATGAATTTTTTTTTTTTTTTTTTCAAAATGAAAAGGATGAGTAAAGGAAAACGAAAGAACTTTTTGATCAAGTACACGACACCATTGAATGTAATCCAATTTTAGATATATAGGACAAACATGCTACAATAGAACATCAAAACATGAGAGGGGTTATAGTCATTCCAGGTTTGCAGATCACCTCCTTCTTTGGGTGTGTTATTCAAAAGAAATCCACAACTTTACCTCGAGCGACCCCAGCTTCTTTTGAAGAATGCTTTATGATCTCAGATGACTATGCCTTCTATTATACAAAGTTTCGTCCTTCTAAAATAGACCGTGATTGTTATGCTAAATTTGATTGTCAAGTTGCACTCATCCCACTATTAATAATCTTCTTAAATTCATTCCATGCAATTTACTATGTACAGTTCAAAACAAGGATGCAAGTAACAATGCATATACCCGAAAAAAAATACAAAACCGCTTAAATTTCAAGACACGGACAATATGAAGCAGTAATCAGATATCGGTGATTCAACATATTTTAGATCTCTCAAAATAATGGAACGCAAGAGCATAACGTGAGAAATTGAGAGTAAATGGTAACCTGATTCATCAATTACTAACAACAGAATTTAACTTTAGAACAAAAACTAAAGATGAGAACAATAAGAAGTGACAAGAACAATGTTACTGAGTTCGACATGGAGGAGTAAAAGGTGGATGTCCACACTAAAAACACATTACTCCCAAAACCAGAAAAACAAAACAAAAAAAAAATTAAGGTACCAAGTTGAGCTGAAATGCAACCAACAGCGGTTACGTCTGTGTTTGCATCAGCCAATCTCTGCAAGGCAACTTCTCGAGAGAGAGAGAGATTGGGGACGGTCAATAAGAGAAGATCCGGAATCCGAACCCTGCGCTAAATACGGGAAGTATTGTAAATGGGTTTGCTCGATCGAGGATATGATCCTCCAGGAAGCGCGGCGGGCGCTGATGACGTTCTTGTAGGGGACAGAGAAAAGGTTGCGCTCCTGTACACGTTCTCCTCGCGTGGGATGCCATTCAGATTTGGGATGAGGTATTCTGATATTTTCTTAGAGAGATGGAGACTAGAGAGAGGATTTCTCTTTTTAGAGAAAGGAAGAGGGCGAGGGAGGGTTGGGAAATAAGGTAGAGGATATTGGGCGTCGGGGTTAGGGTTGAAAATGGGGAGAGGTAGGAGATGCAGGAGAGAGAAAGAGAAATGGGAACAGCTGATTTTGCAGGGTTTTGACCGATTAATATTTTTATTCGGTCCAATGCCTTCTTGAACTCTAAATATTTTTAATCAAAAACAATTCAATTCTTTCTTGTTGTTATTTTGGTAATGTTTTGGATAAAATTGTTTGTTTTAGTAATTTTTTATCATGGAAATTGGAGTAAAAAATTTGAGGGAGGAATGGTGGAAACCAATATTTGCTAAGTATTTTTTGGAGCCTAAATGAAAAAAAAAATTGAACATCAAAATATTAATTCCCGGTCTCAAAACATACACTTTGCTATTGTAAAAAATTTTTGGTAAAAAATAAAATTTCACACTTTTTACTTCAGTAATTATCAAATTAGCGAAGTCTTTGTAACTTAAATTTTCTAACTAGCTCCTGCTTTTTTGTTTGGTACCATTTAGTGAAGTCTATGTGGGTTTTTTACTTCAGTAAATTGAAAAGCGAAGTTGTTGTTTGTTTTTACTTCGCTAATATACATTACCGAAGTGAGACGTACCGAAGTCTTTGACGTTTATTCTACTAGTGAGAGTTCCATTTTTGTTAGTCAGATGGGAGCCGTTGAAGCACCATTTCAGGAAGTCCCTAACATTTGTACATTTCTTTTCTTTTTTCCAGTTCTACATAGGCTTCCCCTATTTTCAATTTTTTTTTTATCGATCCCCATCTGATTTTGGTTCCTTCTTGGTTTTTCTCTCTCAATTGACTACAGGTTCCTCCATCTCAGCCTATTTTGGAGGTGGTTTTTTGGTTGCTTTGTGTTTATTTGTTGAAGGTTTGTGGAATTTTTTTCTCTGGATGAACTTTAACTTTAAAGAGAGTTCTAGAGCTGCGAAAATTTATTTGGTGAGCTCAACATTTCCATGTCTAAACAAGAGTTATAATTTTGCGGAATGCTCTTGCCCTTGTTTTTTTCGTGATACCCTCCGATTTCGTATAATGTTTACAAAAAAAATGGCTTCGTGTGATACATTTGTACCGAGTGTGGTGTTGCTTTATTGTGTGTGATGAATGCCTGCATATTTATTGGTTTTAACAACAGAACAATATGTAATGTTGTGCCTATTAATTTTTTTACCCAAAAATCGGAGTTGTGCTCTGGTGGAATAAACATCACTTCTCCAAAATTGCAGGTCTATCATGATTAATCTCCATTGATTGTTTCTTTCATAATGCTTGTATCTTGCTCTTGTCAACATAAATTTTTTTTATCAACATAACCTTTTCTCTATGTATTGCAAAATTTACCTTGCAGGTGTCGCGCTTCAGAGCAGCTTCGCTCGGAAAAAAAGTCTTGGCCGAATCATAGTGAAAATGAGATTTACGCACTGCTTAAGGAATGTTCCGTGAATCCCAATGAAACTGCGCAGAAGCTCCTACTACTCGGTGAAAATTCTCCTTTCCGTTTTTGCCACTTCTCGTGTTTTACATATATATATGTACTCACTATCCGATGTCGGTTTCCCTTTTGATGCCTATGATATGGGACAAAAGGATGCCACATTTTTTATATCGATGTTTTCTAATAATGTGTTGTTGTATTTCCTTGGCTAATACACACTCCTCATATACAATAGATATCATCCACACAAAGAATTGAGACCACTCTATTATTAAATTCTAAAAAAAAGATTCAACATAGAAATGGACACCACCGTACATCGCACGGTGGCCAGCCCTAGTGTATATATATATATATATATATATATATATATATATATATATATATATATGCAATGATTACGTGTTTCATTAGTCGGTACATGTATAAGGATAATATCATAATGTTTCCAGTTAAGGAATTCATCAAAGAATGAATCTATTATATTGCAAAATATAAAAGTTATCATCATGACCTTCGTGTACAAATTGTGTAGCATGTAAGAGTATTGCTCTTTTTCCAATTACATGATGACTCATTGAAAATGAATAATATATATATATATATATATATATATATCATAATGTATACTGTCTGATGTTCCTTACGTTTCATGATAAAACACCAGGCTTCTAAATTACTTAATTGCATGAGTTACTTGCTACTATTAATGTTTGTTTTCGTAGTTGAGTTTCTATTACGTATACATGATTTACACACACCATACATTTGCGTTTAATAATAGATAAATAAGTAAGGCACAATATTTATTTCTATTTGTTCAGTTGTCTCTGATGTCTATCTATCGCTTCCACGACCGAAATTAGCATTAAAATATTATATGGCTTGTAAACTTGATTGAGATGCTTTGATGTTGTATGTGTTTCCTTTGTAAAAAATTTATGCACATTTAATATTGTGAATTCTTAGGGTCCCTTATGCGTTTGTGTTATGATATTAAATGTTTTAATCCAAATTATGTAATTTAGAGCGTTATGGCAGAACTAGTTGATTTGATAGATTGGTCTCTACTTACGTCTAAATTGTGATATGAATATATGATGTTCTATAATTGATTATTCTTTATGGTTAATGATCAAACTAATTGAGAATTATAATCACTTCTTGTTTGGATGTACTGTCTGATCATAGCTTTTGTAACATCCGTTAACTCAATTAATTTTCCATTAAAGTTTGTTATTTATTATATGACATTCAGTGGGATTAATTAGTCACCAAAGTGATCAAGTTGATTTCAAATTTGTAGTCATATAATTAATGTTGTCTTAAAGAATGCTATTATGAATCTTTTATTAGTTGATAGAAATTATGAATTTTACCCAAAGGAGAAATTATTCTTCTATAACTAACAAGTTTGGAGATGAAAAATAGTATATTTTTGTCATAAGTATATAGTTATCCAAAGATGCTTATATATTTGACGAAGTCTATTTTATTTTTTTGTAAAGTCTCATTGCATTCTAATAATAATGAGAATATATTGTTGTGTTTACCCAACGGAAACCAATAATATGTATTTCATTTATTAATCTCGTGTGAATTTTAATTAGTAAGTATATATATCTTTTCAGCAATTAACCTTCACTCTCAAGTTTCTTCTGTTACCTTGTTCACCAGTGTGAATTTCTGTGAATGGAGCGAACAAGTCACTTTCCATTTAGGTGCTTGGGATCTTGACTTGGCGCTATTAGAGGATAGGCCTACGGACCTTACTGATGCTATTATAGAAGCTCAAAAATCATACCATAAGGCATGGACAAAGTCTCACAGACTTTGCTCGAACTTTATGCTGGTGACAATTGCCAACAACATTAAGTCTACTCTTCCTGGCATTGAGAAGCAGAATGCTAAAGATTTTCTTATGCTTGTGGAAGACAAGTTTCATTCTGTTGACAAGGCACTAGCAGGGACACTTATGGCTGAACTCACCACCATGAAATTTGATGGTTCAAAGAGTATGTAGCAACATGTCCTTGACATGACCAATACCGCAGCAAGACTTAAGACACTGGGTATTAATGTGGATGACTCTTTCTTGGTGCAGTTCATAATGAATTCACTTCCTTCTGGATATGAACCGTTTAACATTAAAGGATAAGTGGAATATTGATGAATTGTCCAGTAAGCTTATTCAAGAGGAAGCAAGACTAAAGAAACAAAGAGTTCACTCCGGTAACTTGGTGAATCAAGGAGTTGACAAGAAGCTCAAACCAAAAGCCAAGACTTTAAGAAGAAACAACATGCTACAACCTCAAAGGTTGCTAATGGTGAAAAGAATGAAAAAGGGGACAACAAATGCAATTTTTGCAAGAAACAGGGACATTTCCAAAAGGATTGTCTTAAGCGTAAGGCTTGGTTCGAAAAGAAAGGTATACATTATGTTTCTGTATGCTTTGAATCAAACTTGTCTGAAGTTCCTTCTAAATATTGGTGGTTTGATTCTGGTGCTACTACTCATGTTTCCAATATTATGCAGGGATTCCTTACAATCCAAACCACATTCCCAACTAATAAATTTCTCTTTATGGGAAACCGAATGAAAGCTCCAATTGAAGGCGTAGGAACTTATAGACTGAAGTTAGATCCCGGGTTTCACTTGGATCTAATGAATACTCTCTATGTACCTTCAATTTCTAGAAATTTAATTTGTTTTCCGAGACTTGATGTTAGTGGATACATTTTTGGTGGTGGAAATGGTCGTTTTAATTTATATAAGAATAAATCCTTTATTGGTTATGGTATTCTTATTGATAACTTATATAAATTGAAACTTGATGATGTTTTTTCTGAATCTCTGTTTATTGTTGATCATAATTTTGGAATGAAACATAGTATAGTGAACGAAAATTCCCTTTCTTGTGGCATAAACGTTTGGGTCATATATTCAAAGAAAGATTACAATGATTGGTGAAGAACGAGATTCTACCGAATCTAGACTTCACTAATTTTGGCTTATATGTGGAATGCATTAAGGGTAAGCAAAGCAAATATAGCAAGAAAGGCGCCACAAGAAGCAGTAATCACCTTGAAATTATACGCACTAATATTTATGGAACATTCGACTCCATCCTTCACCGGACAAAAATATTTTATCACCTTTATAGATGATTTTTAATGTTATGGGTATGTCTACTTGTTGCATGAAAATTCTCAATCTATAAATGCCCTCGAGGTGTTTGTAAACGAGGTTGAAAGGCAACTAGATAGAAAAGTGAAAATTGTAAGGTCTGATAGAGGTGGAGAATGTTATGGAAAGTATGATGAATCTGGACACTGTCTTGGTCCTTTTACAAATTTCCTTGAAAATCACGGCATATGTGCTCAATATACTATGCTGGGCACACCACAACAAAATGGTGTTGCAGAAAGGCGAAACAGAACATTAATGGAGATGGTTAGGAGCATGATAAGCAAATCCTCTTTATCCAAAAGTTTGTGGATGTATGCACTTAGAACCACAGTGTATCTGTTACAAAAACTCCTTTTGAGTTATGGATTGGAAGGAAACCAAGTCTGAGACACCTGCATGTTTGGGGTTGTCCAGTAGAAGCAAGGGTTTACATGTAATATCCGGATTTTAGTATAAATTTTTCGTATTATTTTATCTACGATATATTATATAACTTGGTGTCTATACAGTATGGATAAAATAAATTGATAATGGAGACAACTATATTTACGAATGTTTTTGGCCGACAGTTATATTCGAGGATATCGTATATGAGATTGTCTTAACTTTGATATCAGATTTATCGCATGAGAATACTATTAGAATGAGTATACGTATTCGGTATGTCGTGTAGACGTGCCCAGTATGTCGAGATGACCAAGAACATGTGGAAATGGCTAAGTGTAAAAGCCATTACGTACGCTAAATATTGGAGCTTACGTAAGTAAAAGTTGCTATCTTACGTACGTTATATGGGGTACATAACATACGTACTAAAAAGAATCAGATGGGGAATGAATATCTGACATGTGGAGCCCAGGAATCGGCTAGCGTGCCAAAAGGCCAGTCAACTATGTATTATGTACGCTATGCAGGACTCATGTAACACCCCTAAACTGACCGGGAATATTACAGCGCCGTGGGCCCCATATTGGAACCCACAAGGCTAAAATCATTTTCGCCAACGTTTAAAAACGTCAAAAAGCCCTTTGAAAGTACACACACGCAGCGGATAAAAACATAGTTCAAAGAATACTGAAAGCCATTTTAAATATACACACGTAGCGGATAAAAACACAATTAATACATTTGCAGCGGAATTAGAAAACCAGAAAAGAATACATAATCCCAACAATCACGCCATAGCCAGTATCACCGGAAAGATCATCCCTTCACGACCGCTACTAGCTCGAACTCCGAGTACCTAAAAGATAAAGCCCACGACGGGATCAGCCATAATACTCAACAATGATAACGATCACATCACAAAGACAATTACATATCAATGTAATCTACAAAGAAAGAACATTCCCAATGTGTTTTACCGAAGTAACCTTACCAACCTGTCACAACCATAACAATCAATTCTTACCATATCCCACGCCTCGTGTCCTTAAGTAATAAACGAATTCAAATGTAATCACATGTACTGTATCCGAAACACTACCAAGATTTCCAAACATAAACATATCTCGAGTATAGAATAATCTGGCCAAGTTCAATTCTGCTGGTTGGGTCGCACAATTGGATCCCAATACTGATAGAAACTGATATCACACGATACATCTGCAAATCAACTGTCCCGAACAATGGCAAGTCCCGAATATCAATATAAAGCATGAATGCTCACACAGTCAATAATGATAAACAATCGATGCATCACAACGGAAATATCAATGACATGATATTTCCACACAAGATCGACAAAGGGTCAACCACGGACGAGAATACCATGATCTAGTAACTCTAACAAGATCAACGAAGAATCAATAACCGAGAATACAGAGGAGACGGTAAGGATCAACGAAGAATCAATAACCGAGAATACCGACGACACGGCAAATCCCAACAAGATCAATAAAAGGTTGACAACCGAGAATACCGACGACACAGTAAACTCCAGCAAGATCAATAAGGGTCAACAATCGAGAATACTGACGACACAGTAAACTCTAACAAGATCAATAAGGACCAAAAACTGGGAATACCAACGATACGGTAAACTTCAACAAGAGCAATAAGGAATCGACAACTGAGAATACCGACGACACGGTAAACTCCAACAAGAGCAATAAGGAATAGACAACCGAGAATACCGACGACACAGTAAACTCGAATAGGGATAATAAGGGATCAACAATCGAGAATACCAACGGTAAGGCAAACTCCCAAACGGAATCAATAAGGATCAATAACGAACGAGGCTACAATGATAGGGGAAACTCCAAACGAGATTAATAAAGGATCGATAACAAACAAGTTGACCATCGATAAGGTAACTCCAAACGAGATCAGAAAAGGATCAACGGGGACAGATACACGAGAGAATAAAATCGTCAACCATATAAAAATCATATATATGGGATTTCAAAGACAACCCGAATATTATCCAATTATACATGGACTGTGAACGACCAATCAATAAGACTCAAGATGGACGTCACGATACGCTCGATCCAGACATGTGTCCGTGTACAACCCAACCACGGGTATTGATCAGGTACCCGTCTGGTCTCGTACCTAATCAGCCTCACGAAGTACGTCTCGTGTGCACGGTTCAATATGAGTTCGAAACCAACACATGCTACACGTGCCCATCCCGAAAATCCTACACATAAACGATCAGAACGTATCTGACTCCAGATATGCCACGATACAACATGACAACAAATCTCGAAGAAACGCATATCCATCAAGGATCAAAAGACTTCCCAAAAGAGCAACAGTAACTCGATCATGAAAGACCGACACGACCACAACGTCGTATTTCCATTAGACAACAGTCCACATCATGCTCAACAATGCATATAATATTAACACATAAACCCCAAGGCAGCAGCCAAGGGTCACGGAAGCATCTCACAGGAATACTCCGGAACGTAGGTTCCATTTAGGTCTTATCCCCTAACACATTTCCATCCGGGTACCATACAGGTTTTATCCCCAACACATCAGCCCCACAGATTACATCTCAAAGAAAGAGCACATCACAAAACGTAACACACAATGGTGCACATTCACCGCATGAAATATCAACACACACATGAAATAATGCAACATGATGATTATCATAATCTAACAATATTAATTTACCTCAAGCTGGAGACGCCAACCTTCCCACGACCAACCGCCCTGAACGAATACACGGTTTATCGGAAAAATCCAAAATGCAATACAGTCCGTTGCTAATACCAAATCACCATCCCGAGTTCAACATCGGCAGGATAACTAGCCTTGATATCTAACTTCTCATATAATAGACCAATTATAATTCACGTTCCCATTTCCACTAGACATCCTTAAAATCATATACCTTATGATTTATCTCGGTCCAATTATAATATACGTACAATCATTCCGACAACTCATATTCCACGATACCATTGCTATATGAATCATAAATGAATGAAAACGATTAACATTATGAACTGAGCAAGCATAACTTGCCTCGATACCGATACGATGAAGTTGTTACTAGTCCCGTCGCCTTCATCTACAAGCTCCGCAGCCCCGAATCACCGCAGCACAATGGTTAATATCAACGATCATCTAATGCAACCTAATACAATAATCAATCAACGATACGTTCGATAACAATCAACAACCGGTATAATCAACCAATCAAACTCAGCGGTATCTCGATCGTACGAAATCAAACCATATCAACTCTTATCAATACGAATACAAGCCGAACTTCGATAATCAATAGTTCTATCAATGTCTACAACATTCTTGGTTCCGACTTCAATCTTAAATTCGGATTTACACGGCTCATTCGTGCAAATTCATAGGAATACAATTACGGCTATCATCATGAATAATCATATACCAAAATTACTCGTAATCCTTCTAATTCACGGACATATATCATTCAAGAATTCTTCAAGAACATGAATTAATCCATAATCACGTTTGAAGCCAACAAAACGACGTAATTCAATGTGTTCTAACATCTAACCATCATCTAATCCATACTCCAAGGCATGTATCATCATATTCTCCAACATACGATCCTCCTAACATTAAGAATCGAAGCAATACTACCAAGATCACCAAGAACAACATGATTCTATAATCATAGTCAACATTTTCAAGACAAAAACCAACATATCATCATCTTCCTTTCAACATATAGTTCATATATCCTCAAGAATCGTAACAACAATACCATAATCATCTTCATACGAAGAAGAACATCAACACTAACATCAAAATCTGAATTCAAGGAGTAGAGTTCATCAACATACCTTTTGAAGATGAATAACACAATCAAACACTTCCAAAACTCCAAGAACTCCAAGTTTCAAGCTTCCGATCATCCTTATCAAAGTCTTAACAAGGGTATGAGGGTATGAGATGGGTTTGAGAGTGGAGAGGTACGAGCTGGGGAGGAGGAAATGTGTTTCCTTTCGTGAGGAAATGAAAGTCCCATTCTTATTTTATAAACTGTGCATCTCGTTACGTACGTTAAGTCCCAAAGTTAACGTACGTAAGGCCTTTAACGTACGCTATATGTCCTATATAGCGTACGTAATCATCATCCAGGGTAATTTGTACTATTTTGCACCTTGTGTTACGTACGTAATACCATCACCGTAGCGTACGTAATGTAGCGGTTGACTTGCTACAGTATCAACCCATATTACGTACGTAATATGCCATGCATAGCGTACGTAATGCCGGGGTTGACTCGCCTGTCCACATCCTGCGCCGAAAGCAGCCGACACCAGGCCCACCTGCCGACCACGGCTCAGACCCGCTGATTCCATTCTTAACGTACGTAATGTACGCAGCTTAACGTACGTTAAGATTACTTAGCTACGTACGTAATCTCCAACATATAACGTACGTAATGGCTTTCATACTTAGCCATTTTGCTTCTGTCTGTCACCTCAATATACTGAATACATACACGCGACATACTGAATACATATGCTCGTTCCGATATTATTTTCATACGATACTTCTGATGCACGATACCTCGAATACAACTGTCGACCAAGTACGGCAATTGTACAAATACTCATACAGTATATCCGACATAGAAAAACACACCAAGCATGTAATATCCTAGAATCAAAATAACCTCGATAGACTACTGGCACGGCTGTCACGGTTTCCAAAATTATCCACTCATATCGTGTCGGTCCCACTCTGTATAGTACATCCCAGATAAAATAATGCAAAAAAATCATAGTGAAATTCTAGGATATTATAACTCATTACATACGTAATACGAGTATGTTACTGCAGCAAGTCAACGTACGTCTTACGTACGCTACGGAGAAAGGATTACATACGTAAGCCATTGAACGAAGTAAGTCAATGACCTCTGGACTGTCATTACATATGCTACCAAGGTCAGATAGCGTACGTAAGAGGGTGTTACGTACGTTAACTGTGGCATGTTACGTATGTAACGAGATGGAAAGTTATATAAGTGAGATGCCCGTCACTTCTTTTTTTCAGAACTTCATTTTGTTTTTCTTCGCCCCTCAACACTCAGAGTTAGATTTTGGCTTTCCTAAATCTATTGTGAGCCTATGAACACGGAATTGGAGCTTGGAAGTGATTGAGAATGGATTCAACCTTGGGATTCAATCCATTTCTTCAAAGAGGTAATTACTCTTCACCTTGTAATTTTGTTTCGGATTGAATGTTGATGTTCTTGAGTTGATGATTATCATGTATTCGAATCGATGAGTATAATTACGAGATGGATTACCGAGTTATGATGATGTTATTGTTGGTATCCGGATATTGATATGTTAATTTATATCTCCCTTCAGTTCGGATTTTTGATGTTGTTGTTGATGTCTTCCTCGTATGATGATGGTTATGGTATTATTGTTGTACTTCTTGATGATATATGAGGTGTTTATTGAATAAGATGATGATTATGATGAGTATATGTTTCAAGTGTTTATGTTTTAGATATGAACATGGAATGTTGATATTTAGAACAAGTGATGGTGATTTGATCTTTCGTATGGTCTTGATGAAATACGAATCGTGATTATGAATTTGATAAAAATATTATCTTTCTTTGAGGATATGTGTTCATATGAGTCGAAGGATCCCAAATGTAGTTTGGCATGAGATTGATATATATGAACAAGGGATAATCATATCATGTTGAATTTAAGATTGAATTCAGAATTGAATATGTTGATTAAACTTTCTTCGTGCTCGAACCAACTGTTATTGAGATCACCGGATTATGAGATTGAATTGAAGGTATGAATTTCGATTTGTTTGGCATAAGAAAATTTGATCCGTACATAATTGGAATACTATTGAGTCGTATAAGGTGGATGGATAATTATAAAGTTTACGGTTAATTTTGGAATATGATTATTCATGATAATAACCGGTATTTGTTTCTATGAATTTACGAATATGCACAAGAAGGAGTCTTGTTGATTCATATTTGGAATTGAAGTTGGAAGCGAGTATGTTATGAAATCCTTAATATCGATATGAATTGATCATTGATATGATGAATGTGTTTAAGAGGTGTTGGTGTTATTGATCATTGATATGATGAATGTGTTTAAGAGGTGTTGGTGTTTTGGATATGAATATGGAATATTCATATCTAGAACTAAGTTATGTGTTTTGGTTCAATATTCGTATAGGAATACGAATATGATTCCGAGGTTGATGAGATTATTATTCATATTTAAGCTGGGAAGTTCATACATATTGAAAAAGTGTTCAAATCGAATGATTGAGTTATTTGAAATCCTTGGAATATGATTATCTATAATGTTGAATTAATTAGATTGTTCGGATTGATGATGATAATCGGTATTGGTTGTGATTATGAATTTACAAAGAGGAAACTCGTATTCGTATTTAAGATCGAATTTGGAATCGATAATGTTTAGACCCTTGTTATTGGTTTAATTTGATTATTGATATGATTTTCGGATTTAGGAATCGTATTATGGCTATGAATTCATGATTGATTGATTGATTTGGGATTGTTTGGTTTTGTATATAACTGAGATATTGTGGAACCGTTGGGTTACTGATCGGTTATATTGATCACTACACCATAGATTGCATACAGCAACGTGTAAAATACGTTGCAATATGCCCTAAATTCATTGCAATAGGGACTATTGCAACGATTATGCAAAAATCAAGCGTGCACTTTGCTCTGGTTGCCATAGGGCCCTTATGGCAACAAATTTGGTACCATATTGCAACGGCATATTATCGTTGTAAATATAGTATATGGCAACGATTTAACGGCTATAGCAACATGTTTAACACCATTGCAATATCTTGGACTACCTATGGCAACATTTTTTTGCAACGATTTTTTTGTGTTAATTGTTGCAATACATGGATTCAGGCAACCCTAAGGCAACATATATATGCCCAATTGCAACGTATTTAGAATCAAATGCAATCTAATTTTATTAATGAATATGACATATATGGCAACATTTAAGCTTCTATTGCAATGCTAAATAAAAAAACTGGCATGACCATTAAATTTATTTCAATTGGTATATCGTAACATCAATCCAACCGAGCAATATTACTGCTGTTCCAACATCAATAAATTCACTCAGACTAAGTTTAGGAAAATTGTAATATCCAAAATTTCTACTACCGTTGTTTAGTATTATTTTATCCGAGTTATATTGTACAGCATGGAATCTGTACAGTATAGATAAAATAAATGAAGGATTGAGATGTCAGTATCGGTATAATTGTCGTACTTGGTCGACAATTGTATTAGAGGATATAGTACGTCATGTATACGTATCTGATATGTCGAGACGTTGGACAAAAATAGCTAAATATGGCTAAGTGTAACATTATTAGCGCACGTTAATAATCATGAGTAGCGCACTCTATCGTGCAGGTTTAACGCACGCTACGGATATAAGATAACGCACGCTAATGCAGTCAGATCGGAAGGAATCTACGTGTGGACCAGGCCACTTTCGGCGCACGTTCTGATAAGTCAACGGACGTTGTAATGTAGTGTTAGCGCACGCTAATGCATGTTGATTAGCGCACGCTAACTATATATCGGACGAAAAGGAATCTTATCCTCACAAGACTTTCGGCGTGTGGACCACTTGAGCATACAGACAATCAAGTCAACTATGATTAGCGCACGCTATGGAAGAACACTTGCGTACGCTAAATATAGGCATTTACGTACGCTAATGCATGGGCATTACGTACATAAGTCATTGTACGAAGCCAGACAGTAGCCTCTGGATTGCGATAGCGCACGCTAACAAAAGTCGGTTAGCGCACGCTAAGGCCGTAGCGCACGCTAAACATAAGGTTTAGCGCACGCTAGTAATACACTTTATAAAAAGGGACGAGAGGGTGTTATGAAGCATTTCGTCCACTTCTTTCCTTTCACTCGATAGAGAGAGCCCTGGGAGGTACTTGAGGTACAGAAACACTGAGAGATGATGATCTTTAACAAGATTAAGCTGGGGATCATAAATTAAAGTCTTGTTCTTGAAGTTATTGATGATTCTTGGAATGAAGTGATTGTTCTCCTTCATGGTTCGTCTATACAAGGTAATAGTTCTTCACCTTTGGATTTCGTTTTGGATTGAAGATTGATGTTCTTGAGTTAATGATTATCATATAAACAAGTTGATAAGTATGATTATGAGATTGGTTACCGACTTATGAGTATTGATATGATTTGGATGGTTTCGAATGTGTTGTTTATCTTCAAAGAGATATGTTGGCCAATGTCTTCCTTCAATTCGGATCTTTGATGTTGTTGTTGGTTTCTTCATATGATGGTGATCATGGCATGATTATGAGTTCTTGGTGTTTAGGTTGTTGATATTAAGGAAGATGAAATATGAATATATGACTTGAATTAAGAGTCGGATGATTACCTATATGTTAAAAGATATTGGATTTCGTTGTTTGATAGCTATGTACATGGTTCAGAATCACTTAGAGTTTTTGATAATCGCCATATATTGATCGGTATCCGAAATGCATGTAACTGCACGTCATTAGCGCACGCTAAGCCTATTGGCTAGCGCACGCTATCGGGAACAACTTAGCGCACGCTACGGTAAGAGATTAACGTGCGCTAAGTCAACAGGCAGGGTAATATATTCTGTTTCGGTTATGAATTCGTGATCGTTTAAGTTGGTTTGATCAGACTTGTGGTTAACTGAGATATTGTTGAGCCGTTGGGTTTGTGAATTGGTTTTAACGGTTGTTGATTATTATCGGATTGTTGTTTAATCGATTATTGTAATAGGTCAAGTTTATTGATCGGTGTTTATAACCGTATGATGCGGTCGTGTTCGAAGATGTTGGTGAATTGCTTTGGTCGGGACCGAGGAACTTGTAGATGACGACAATGGATTTGGTAACGACTTCATCATCGTCAGACGCAGATCGAGGCAAGTTATTACTTGCTCAGTTTATAATATTTAATGAATGGTTTCAGTTTCATTCGTTTATAATTCGTATAGCAATGTTTATAATCGTAATCACAGGAGATTTGGGATTATAAATCGTATTCGAGTTTTGAGAATCTAAATCATAATGTATATGATTTACTTTTGTTATTGGTATACTTGTATATCGAGGATATATTGTGATAAAGACGAAGATATGAATTATCAGCAATCTGTGATACTATGGACCGTTGAGTATTGAGGATAATGGTTCGTGATGGTTTAGACATTGAGATCGTTCTCGAAGGACTTGGGGCAAGTACTCTAATCATTTTTATCATTTGTGTCGATCATGTCGTGATACATTCGTGTATCGTTGTTGTCATGCATTTGTGCTTTGTTGTTGTCGTGTATTGTGTACTGTTGTTTTGTGCAGTTGTACATTGTTGTCATATGTCCACCTCGTGTTGGTCCGACGGGATCATCGGGGGATCTATTCTAGCGTGCGCTGGATCATCGGACGGGTTTTCCACCTCGGGTTGGTCCAGACGATCATCGGGGGATCTAGGCAGTGAACGCTGGATCATCGGATTGCCATGTATTGTTGTTGTGCATATGTATATTATGGGTTTGCCATAAGTATACATTGTCATTATTGTTGTGATCATATTGACGTTGTCATATGAGTATGCATTTGTAGGTCTTGTGTTAGGACCATGTCCGTATGTTATGTTGATCTGATCTCGGATTAGACTGACGTGATTGTCATGGTATTTCGTATCTTGAGGTATGTTCCGTATTCCCTTGGTACTTGTCTTTGATGGACAATCGATTATCGTATTGGAATTGTCGATGTTATCCGATGGATTGAATTGGCCAGAGTTGGTATAATTTCCGTATCGCGAGTTATGATAATGTTTTGAGAACCTTGGGTATTGTTGAGATACCGTACAGATATTTCGGTATTATCTTATTGTGTTGTTAAGGATATGAATCGTGGATTTTCGTAAAGTTACGACGGTAAGATTACATTGGTCGTATTCTTACTCAGTATTTCCATTGATATGTAATTATTGATGTGATATGATGGTTATCATTGTTGGATATTATGGCTGACCCCGTCGTGGGTTTTCTTTTTAGGTTATTGGATTATCAAGCTTGTAGCGGTCGTGGAGAGATGAACTTCCCGGAGGATACTAGCAAGGGCATGTATTTGTGTATTGAGTTTCTGATCAGTTGTTGTATTCCGCTGCTAGAGTATTTTAATTGTTTGTCTTTATCCGCTGCGTGAGTATTTTTAAATGGCCTTTTTGGTATCCGGTAACTTAGGTTACTTTGGCAATAATTTTCTAAATCTATTCTGTCGGTACGTGTAAGCGATAGCTTAACGTATGTTTTTAAACTGTTGAGTTTTGGCATTTTGGGCCTTGTGGTTTCAAATGAGTTTTTACGACGGTTTGATAAACGATTTTTATAAATCTTCGAATGTTTTTAATAGATAATACCGTCGTTAGCCTCTTGGGCGTTTGTAAATATTTGCGAAAATTTCCTTCAGCCTTGTGGGTTCCATCTCGGGGCCCACGGCACTGTAATATTCCCGGTCGGATCTGGGGGTGTTACAAAAATGACCAAGTTGAAGTAAAATAACTAAGTTCAAGTGACACACAATCTAAGTTAGTAATACATAGACCAATATCTTAGTTAAACATTATATAAACATCTCTTCTTCCTCTTCCTATTCCTCTTCCTCTTCATCTTCATCTTCATCTATCTTCATCTTCATCTTCATCCGTCTCATCTCCGTCCTCAATAGAAGTAGTAGCACATCTAAATCCTTCTCTGAATCATTATGGACTTCTCCCAATCTGAAATTAGAAAAAAAAAAGTTATCTCATCACAAAGTAGATTAAATAATGCAATGTCTTCAAAGAGATATAATTGCCCTCGAAAAAATCAAAACAACGCCTTGTGATACTCTATATTGATAGTCTTTTACGTTGTGAAATTTTCCGTTGAATCCGACTCATGTGAAGCATTACACAAACTATTACGGAGACCGCTTTCACAATGCAGTTACATTTCCTTCACTTGGTTCAGCCAACTTTCCTGATAACAACAATAGAAAGGAATATGCTTAGCTACACCACTTTACAAAACGGTAATCGGTAAACGAAAAAGAAAAAAATAGAAAAAGAAAAGAAGTGATCGAACGGGAGAGACGATGAAATTAATGTAAAACCCGGCCTAAAAGTAGTTTATAACCCACCAGATGAGACTCTTCTTAGGAAAGCCCTTCATCCATCTGGCGAAACATGGTGCTCCATCTAGCAGCATGCTGTGAATCTCTCTCTAGGTTGGATGAGAATTCCCTAGACATTAAATCGGGTAATTCTGTTGTAATAACAGCCCGGACTCTTCGCTTACTGCGTCTTGAAACTGATAAATGAGAGAAAAGAACTGAATTCATTCTCACATTCTTGAAACCATCACAAAACGCTCAGGCGCCAAATTCATGATAGTAAGTGCGTAGCAATAATATGGATGTCAATCAAATGGACTAAAATACAAATGAGTCCACATAAGATCAAATTACTGCTTTAACGAAGAATATGTCCAGTGTGAAAGGAGATAACCAGCGAGTCCTTAATAAAACTATAAAGTGAGGCGGCAAATTACCTGAGCATGGTGGAGATACACATGGTAAAACATGTAAAAAAACAAAAGGATTCTTGCCACCGGCATTAACAATATTTAACTTCAGAAAACATAAATGAAGAAATGTAACTGCAAGATATCATGATGATGTCCCACTACCAAGGTAATTACAATGAAAGCAAAATAATATGTAACAGATTTTTATATAATACTAGTGTCATGTTCATACAGTGTTCCAACTGAATAAATCTTATACTATATAAAGTATAGTCATCAAAGCACCATAAGTGAGAGAAAAAGATGTAGATTACGCACTAACCAACCAAAAAATATCACAACACCATTGATCAGATAAGCATTGGATCTCTTCAATCCAGATATATCAAGATACCTGTGCAGATTGCAGATAGAATTATCAGGTTATAACATTTTTCAGATATGACATAGGTGTTCCGTCCACAATCTGATAACATACCATCTCATATTGATCTCTGGTGTTGTCACCTCGGATATCAAGACCATGAAAGTGTAAAGCTGCCCCTCCCCGGTTAACATGGAATATGCTACTGCAATTCCCGAAAGAGAGTGATGGACAATCTGAAAATCCAAAAGCAACCTAACTGTTACAGTCTACACAGTGCATTTTTTAAAAAAATTACACTCCACAATTCCTTTATCAAACAAAAGAAAAACGAAAGTCTTCCTTTTAAAAACGGAAGGAAACTGGCAAAATATACTACAAAAATAAGACTGCTGGACATGTGGAGCTACTA
Source organism: Orobanche coerulescens (assembly GCA_033398695.1). NCBI lineage: Eukaryota > Viridiplantae > Streptophyta > Magnoliopsida > Lamiales > Orobanchaceae > Orobanche > Orobanche coerulescens. Next base: position 46,473 of record JAWKAU010000622.1, read on the forward strand.
TTTTATGGAAGATAGAGTGACAATATCCGTCTAATCCCTACTCCAACTTAAGTGAATGACTACTTATGTAGAAGTTACAGAAGCATCACATCCGTAAAATAGCACCATATACACTAGAATCAGTAAAGATTACTCAAAAACCTAACCATCATAGTCATATTTTGCTGCCCATAAGAACCTCTCTGGATCAATATAGGACCACAGGACCAACATAAACAGAGGCATGCTAAGTTTCTAACAGTTGACTTACATACTCTATTCCACCCAAAGAAGGATACAGCCAACAAATCATTCCAAGATCTGAAATGAAGTAGGCAATTGATATCTGCCAAAATTCAGAAGACCAAAGAGAAAAAGTGAATACCATGAGCACCCATCACCACAAAAATTATCAAAAAGTTAAGATAAAACTAGAATATAAGAACTTAGTGCAGGAAATCTCGGCAAAGATGCTTCAGTTATGCTGAGGGGCCTCACATAGCCATCACATCTTATGGTGTTGCTCTAGAGTGTGTGTGCGTGTGTGTGTGTGTGTGTCCTTTTTTCATGACTAAAACTGTCTTAGACTCTTAGATATGCAAGATTATAATTTATAATGGTGATCCTATCCTCTTTGATTGTCCAGAATAAGAATATACTAATCTCAGTAACTTCAAAAGGCGAAGACACAAAATGAGAACAGTGGAAATGAAAACTACTCCGTGATTCCAGTTGGCAACATGGCTAATTCACGTTACTTCCCAGCCGTGATACAATAGAACCACAAATTTTTAATGATCACGTGCAACCTTTTCCTCATAAAGAAAAGAAATGATATCCAATCAGATAAACATAACCAGTAATTGTATATAAAATTTGGTTGTCTTCCCAGAGATATGTTGGGTAGAGGATCTGAAAATATATGATGAAAAATGTAGAATTAGTCAATATAAAATGCCATTTGAATAGTGTACTCAAAGCACATCATCTTCCAAGAATTCAATTCAGGGAAGATAGATCAGAAACGTACTCCTAATGCAAAGGTGGAGAGAGGTGAATTTCAATGTAACCACCAATGAATTGTGATCGGAGAAAAGATCGTAATGTAACACAAAGTACAAAGACATTGCCGAAATAAAAACTGCATGAAGAGTGGAAACGCCACTGCAAGAGAATTCATTAAAGATGTTAGTGCAGTATCATAAACTAAAAATGAATGGAAAATATAAAATTATTATCAAGTGGTTTACCGATTATTCCACTCAATTCTCTGAATCTTGGTAAGGCCATTATAACTTTGGAAATAAAAAGTGCTGATGAGCTGAGTCAGATCATAGACCTGCCAGATGGCCAAAGAGTGAATAACGTTCAGTAAAGTCTCAGAAGGCAATAGCTGAAAAAAATATCAGTATGGACATCATGCATTTCATCAATATAGAGTGTCACTTTTTCATTGCCATATAAAGGATTGTACTTGCTACATGCATTCCTCAACTAGAAAATGTATGACAGTTCCTAAATTCTCAAATAAGACAGAATAGTAGGGGAGTACCAAATCAGATCACTATAATTCAACCATTTATCAACGAAGTTGTTCAAATCTCTCAAGACCAATGATGATGCACAATTAGAAAGCAGATGAGAATGCTCAAGCTCAAACATACCAACTTGCACGTCAGCATGCCACCAAGAACAAAAGTGTACGGGATATAAGGATTTGCTAGTACGTAGTTCCTCGCCAAAGACACCGGGTTTTGATAGGATTTTATGGCCAATACATTTCTCAAAGAATGCGTCATTATCCTTAGCTACTGGACCATGTACTTGATTCTCTTCTAGAACATGATAATTCCCAGACTTCCTGTAAACAAATTTGTAACACTCATGACACAAATGCTTTGGCTTAAGTCACCGAAGAGGAAATCTAGAGAAAGAAGTGAGCACCATATGGTGCTTAATGTAGATAATATTAATCATGATAATTAAGAAGATTCTCAGAAGGTTAACCTGTGGTTGCTTCACATGTACATTCGAAGAATGCAATCATAATAATACAGGGATATAGTACCATATCCTCATTCTCTTTGGATTGCATAATCATGCTAATATATTAAATGAGGTCAATGAGATTGTCAATACATGAATCTACAACAGAAAGTCTCATTACACTGATATATATATTTATATATATATATATCACCTATGCTCAGACTAAGGAGGGCTGAGTTCTCGCTTAAGAGTACCTTTGCCATATGATTCAGTAAAAGTTCCTACAGAGACTCTCCATAGCTTTCTAGAAATACCGCCGCATCTTCTTCACTAGATGCAGAAGATTAACCATTATCCAATTATTGATAAAAAGAAGAGATGCCAAAAACCTAACAATTGCTAGATAACAAACAAATGGAATCAAAAGACGTAATCAAGGAATTATGTTTGGCTTGATAGAAACCTGAATTCATTGCGGTGAAGTTTGAGCATTTGAATTAATCTACAACCATTTGCAAGATACTCCAACCCCAAATCAGTCAAGTTGTTCAGGTTCGAAATGTTCAACGAACACAAATCAGCACAGCTTTTACCGATGGTTCTGAGAGAGATGGAGATAGGGAGAGAGATCAAAATTAAAATCAAATTAAAAACTTAAATTAAACAAAAATAAACCCCCAATTACAAACAAACAAACAAACAAACATAAACCCCCAAACAAACTCGATTACATAGTTCGAATTTACACAAGAAACATAGGAACCCTAATTAAGAACACAAAAATAGAGCAATATAAGAAGAAGGAAGAAGCATTGGGCATGTAACAAACTTGATTCAAAACTACAAAAAAACAAAAAGGATTTTGGATCGATGATTTACCTTTATCGAGCTTTAATCTTCTGTGAGCTTGATTTACCCTCTTCAAGCTTGATTATTCGAGTTGATTTTGTCTACGTGTGTTTGTGTTGTGTTGTGCCATGTGGGTTGTGTCCGTGTGGGTTCTGGCTTTTGTTTTTTCTTTTATTTTTTCTTTTGTTATTTTTTGTAAGCCCGGGAAGAAATCCCGCTCACATTTTACAAGCCCGCCAACATTTGCCCCCAAAATGAATAGATACTGCAACGATTTTAAAAAGTATTGGAATAGAATGCATGTTTTTAACTTTCTTAGATTTTTTCAATGGAATTGCAATGCTTTTCAAAAGCATTGCAATTTATGTGATTTGGTTTCTCAATGGCAATGGTTTTTAACAATTTTTTAGAAATGTGGTTGCAATAGGTAATCTATGGTGTAGTGGATTGTCGAGTTGCGGTTTGTATTGTGGATATAAGTTCGTAATTATTTGAGTTGTATTGTTCGGTTTTATTTATGATCGGGGTATTGTTGAGCCGTTGAGTTGATTGGTTGGCTACGTCGGTTATTGAATGTTATCGAATGTGTGTTAATCGGTTATTGCAATAGGTTGAGATATTTGATCGTGGATTATGATCGTTGTGTTGCGGTTGAGGCTGAAGAGTTCGTAGATTGCTTTTGGTCGGGGCTGAGGAGCTCGTAGACGAAGG